>WSFP011570639.1:0-10769 GCA_009831015.1 Picea engelmannii
TCATTACTGAAGAAATATGTACATGATGCTAATCATATAATTGACTGATCTGTGATCCAGGTGGAACCGAAGGGAGAAATTCTACCAGAACCCCAATGCATATTGGACAGAAAGGAAACCCCACTCCGGAACCGAACCATTGCACAGGTCAAGGTGTAGTGGAAATATTTTGGCCCAGATGAGGCTACATGGGAAATGGAGGATGCCATGAAACAGGCATATCCGATTTTGTTTACATCGGTACATGCATGACATGTTGATAGATAGAACATCGAGGATGATGTTCCTTTAAGGGGGAGGGAATTGTAACACCCTGTTTCCCCCAGTTTGTAAAAATAACTGGACTGGCCAAGAACTGTGGCAAACTCAGAAATGAGAATGTGTGATGTGAATGGACCTTGTGGAAAAGGTCGATGAATGTGAATAATATTATGAATTTATATTGCAGGACTGTTGAGAGGGGACATGCTGAAAAAGAGACCATGATGGATAAAGAAAGGCCGTGGAAGGCACCTGGAAAGGTGGAATTAACTTCCACCGAAAACAATACCGTATTTGGACTTCACTGGCCCAGAGAACCAAAAGCGGCTCGCTGGCCCTGAATTAAATGTCTCGCAGGCTGGTAGGTGGATGACTCCTCAAGAATTTATGAGGGATGGGAGGTGAACCACCCATCCGTAGAGCCGTCAGGCCTGACCAGCACGAGGGAAATCATACCACACGCAACCTCGCAAGAGGATAAGGAGTGGGGGAGAAGCGATTGGGGGAAGACGCGAGGGGAGGAAGAGAACTCTGGAGATATGCAGAGTGAGTGATAGTAGGGAGGAAGGAGAGTAACCTTCGCTCCTGGTCACTAGAAAATAGAGACGCAGTCTCACGGCATCGTGGTCTCAGCTCAGGGGTGGCTAGTGGTAAATCCGCTTGGAGTCGTTCAGCCTACAGTTGGGTGGAAATGAGCACCCCTCTCAGCAGTTGCATAACCCCTGGTGTTACCTTCTGATAAGTGTTTTTCCTTTGGCATCTTGAAATATATGTATTCTGACATTTATGCTCATAAGCTGTGAAATTGTGAATGATTTCAGTATAAGAATGTCTGTATGGTGTTTTGATCAGTACTGGTAGATGCATGTTTATAATGGTAAGACTATGTATGGCTTATGTCTTCATAAATCACTATTTATATGCATACTGATCTAATTCAGACTGCACATCTAGTTCGTGGGAGAAAGGTACCCTTATCTGCCTCAGATAGTACCCTGGGTAAAACCGCCCCATAGAGATACCCTCCTTGAAAAGCCCATCAAGAACCTGGAAAGTGAATGTGAAGGCCCAAGGCCTTAGTAACCCTGCACGAGGAGGAACGATCCTCTTGAAAACCCAAGATGGCAGCATAAGGATAAAGTATCAAATTGATGGACGAGATCCCTTCGGGAGATCGGTGGTCACTCACGACCGTCAGATTGGAAGAAGAAACTGGAGGGTTAAGTGCCTTAACCCTGAATAGGTGTTGATCGATGGACGAGATCCTGTCGGGAAATATGTGGTCACACATGACTGTTATATTGGTAGGAGAAAGTAGGGTGTTAAATACCTTACCACTTTGTCTTTCTGTGTCTTCGTGGGTAGCGAAGAGATCGGGAACGTAGATCCCCAAGGTCCATGAGTGAATCTGGACCGTTAATTTTCCACGACCAGGAAGTCGTGGGAGAATGCACAAGTTAGGAACCTGTCTGAGCCGTTAGATCTCAGCTGGAAAACCTGACAGCCGTTGGATCTGTCAGGAGATACTCGAGGGTTAAACCCCCAATGAATAGGGGTGAAAGACCCAAAATAGATCTAGACCATCCAAACGACGGAGGCCATGTGTCATGAGATTTCCCATTTCAAGAAATCGGGAATCGAGAACTCGAGAGTTCTGGTGATGAGAGATCGGGATGTTCCATGGTGGAAACCCCGAAGCAGTTTTGGATCGTCCGATCTCCGGAGGCTACGTGTCGAGAGATTATCCGTTTTGGGAAAATGGGGATCGGGGATTCAGGAGTCCCGCTGACAAGAGGTCAGGCTCTCGCCTTGATAAATCCCGACGAAAATAAAACTGTGGTCATATGAGAAGAGGTCATATCGACCAAGGCGTAGCCCAGGGGGCTAATTTCCAAACGAGGCATGTTCGACACTTCGGCATTTCGGCACTCGAAATACTGAAGGGCATGCTTCCCTGTGCCCACAAATCCCAAAATTGAGACTTTCAAACTCCCGCCTATTAGTATGAGGGTTCAGTATTGATCAACGGTTGAGATCTTTTCGAAGGATCCAGGGTCTGGGATGACCGTGAGATGTGAGGAAGAGATGTCGGCTTTAAGCTGGGGCGCGAATGCGCATTAAGGTAAGTAGCGAGCAGATCTAGACGACCAGAGCCCACCCACCCAGATCTACAGCCGAGGCTTCATTCTAGAGCCCCCTTGTCGTTCTTCCTTTAGTGGTGAGGGGGGGGTCCGGAATCGGACGCGCAACTCTCGAACGGTTGAGATTAATTCACCTTGATCAACAGTGCTCAGGTGAATTCCGGACCCCCCTTGTTGTTCTGTCGTTAATAAGGGGGGAGGTCTAGAATAGTGTGGTGTGCGAAGTGGGGCCCCTCCTTTCATGTCGCCTCCTGTGGCGTGTTTCCCTCTTGACACCTGTACTCCACTCAACCGCGCGGCAGGGCCTGTTCCTATTGGCCAGTCACCAGCCCTGTCGGGGTTCTGCGGTTGCAGAGTCGAACGATTCGACATTCCCATAGCGCCGAGTCGCAAAATACTGAGAGGTGCCATGGTTATTTGACCTGTGATCATGACCCACGATCACATGGGAGCAGACAGAGAAAGAGTTATCTTACGCTAGGCCTCCGTAGATATTTCGGGGGCTCGGACTCTGCAGAAAATCAATGAAAATTTTGATTATGGTAGTGGGTGTGTTACACACTAAATGTGGGGAATTACTCGAGGGTTTCCGTGCTCTTTTCCAAGGAAAAAAAAGAGTAAGATACAACCTTTTATAAAAATGGTTAAGTGAAAAATCCCACAAATTTCTCGCTCTTCGTATGTCCTTGCCCAACCTTTGCAAACACCAATTTAGCCATGGAAAACTATGTTGGCAACTCATTGCTCCTAATCAATTTTGTGTTTTTTGGGGCATGAAGTCATGGTATGGGTTATTGTATTTGATTCAAGTATGAGTAGCTTGGTTTATGGACATGATAGGTTGTGTTTTAGTTAAAAAATCATGGCATAACTACGCTCTCGATAGAATTGGTTGCATGCCATGATGAGGTTATTATGTTTTCATTTATGGGATACTATGTCAAAGATTTCGGAATTGAAGCCTTGAATAACAATTTGTATTCCTTGGTGAATGGAGGAAATGTGTAATTTAGAGGTCAAACCTATGCATGTTTGTTTTTAATGGTTGGATAGTGATCTTGAATGAGAAATAGACTTCAAGGAGGTAGTGATTTCATACTAGTTATTGAGACCCTTACATAGATTTTTACTCTTTGATTTGCAGATGAATGTATGCCTAGAATTGATTGTGAATATTGTGGGTGCTCAACATTTGGTATTTAATGGGAAATGAACATTTCATGCCCAAGTAGTATAAATTATTCGTCCATCCTATTACACTATCAAATTCTTTGTTGGTGTATATTTATTAATTCCCATAAATGGTTTGAAGGGTTGCATGCATACACAACATTGTTATCTCGGAGTCAATTTTTTGTTTTGCTAGTTGTGCTTGGACCTTATATGCTATGTATGCATGTACCTTCTTGATTTGATTTACCTTTAATTCTTGTTTTGCTACTTGGTATGAATGATTGAGTATGGGTAATTGAGAGTGATGTGGGGGGGGGAGGGACCAAACAAGATTATACCTTCATGTGGTTGGTCCTGTTTAGTAGAGAATAAATTATTCTCGAAACCAAGAGGAGCTCATTCATGAGGTATCCTGTAATGTTCCTGAGCCAAAAAAATTCTCAGAACACTAATTGTTTACTGTTGTTATGTTGTTCATGTGTTTGTAGGTGTATATGTAAGATGTGCATGGATTATTCAATGTGATGGACTAATAGATATGAATCATACAATCATAAGCAATACAAATATATAAGAATACCAGTAGAGAATCAAAATGTCATATCTGACCTTTATTTAGATAGTAAGAGGTTCCCGTATACAAGAGAACTACAGATATGGGAGAAAGCCCAAATAATAGAAAAATGGACTTCTAGCCAATACAATAAGAAGAAAAATACAAGATTAATGCCTCCCAAAGGCTGTAAGAGAAGAGATTTGAGCCTCCAAAGGCTACCAACAAGTAGATCTGACTGAACATAGAAGACCATGATCAATACACCGTCAAACCTCCCCAACTAGATGAGTTGTGCCCTACTTTGGATTTTGCCAAACCCTCAATATTTCGGCCTACCATCTCTTGACCTCCAAATCCTTTGAAACTCGCTCAGAATGTAGATCGGGCTGCTAGAAACCCCTCGAATCAATCTCAATCTAACATGAGTTATGTTGCTCCTCCAAATGGCTAATCCTCAAGTTGGATTGCGCCCTCCCTAGTTTGATAAATTCAAGAGGGTATGTTTTCACCTCTAGACACCTCCAAATGATACCAAACTATGTCAGATCATATATCGGGCCACTGCTACCATGATAATGAATTCTCAAACCAATCTATGAATATTTGACCCTACAAACATTGAATATACCTTTCTGCAGAACATCATCTTCCTCCCTAATGCGTGCCAAGCTCACAGAAATAAACTGCAAGGATAAACTCCTATGGAATAGACTGGGAATGATGCCAAAGGCCCTCCAAAGAGAACCCAAGTGCTATATTTCCCAAATGCCTCCTCCTTCCTCCAGATTGAACTAAAACCTCCAGGATGGTGTGCCCCCTGGCTGGAAACCCCCCTGGCTTGCACCCTAACCTAGTGAATGCCTGTAGAACCAACCTGCAACACTGCAGAATGGTGTGGGAGTATTATTTCACCTCTGGGACCAAGCCTATATCAAGGAAGGTGGGATATTTCACCACCTAGTTGATCTCTACGAGTTTAGACTCAAAACCCTCAAAATTGATTGTGCTCAAGAGCTCCAATGCAAAAATTATAATAATCCAAAATGCATGAGGAGTGCACCTTTCCCTTTCATTTATAACTACAATCTATTCCTCAATTGAGTTATTTTTACCCTTGGGGTTAACTCTTAAACTAACTCATCCTTTCTATTTCTTCTTTGAGTTACCCTTTTTCCACAAAGTCAACTTAACTTTAGAATATTATGATTCCTGGTTGACTTTGTCCCCAATACACATGAGACTATAGTCTAGTGGGGAAATATAGACCACTAAGTCTCTCCAACCCCCTTCATCAAGAGGTGGGGGACATTACAGTCTCCCCTGCTAGAAATTGGTTGCCCACAAGCAATTTTGAACCTGTCTCCTGAATCAACTGCTCTACTTCCCACGTGGTATCCTCCACACGTAGGTTCTTCCACTTAACTAGATATTCTATGATGCTCCTTTTTCTTAGCTTCCTCTCCTTGCCTTCCACTCTCTCCTCTGGTATCAGTACCAACTGTCCTTCTTCATCCATGGGTGGTAATTCCTCAATGGGAGTGATGTGCTTGTCGATGGCCCTCTTCAAACACAAAACATGAAAGACATTATGTATTTTGCTGCCCTGGGGTAGATCCAACTCATAATATACAACCCATACCCTCCGTCTGACTCTTTATGGGAAAAAGAAACGGGACTGAATTTTTTTGGCATCGCTTCTCTTGATTGATGCTTGTCGGTAGGGTTGGAGCCTTATATAAACCAAGTCTCTGACCTCAATGGTGCAATCAACTCTGTGTTTGTCTGCCTATAACTTCTATCGATTTTGTGCTCTCTGCAGGTGATCCTTCAATTCCCTGAGGATGTCCTGACTCTGTTGAATCCAATCCTGACCCATGGGAGTCCTGATGTCACTGAAAGAAATCTCTACAAAGGAGAGAGGGTCATAACTGTATAAGGCCTTGAATCGAGGCATACCAATGGACATATGGTAAGTGGTGTTGTAACAGTATTCCCCCAAGTGAATCCATTTGACCCATGCCTTTTGTTATCTTGCCACATAGTTTTTGAGGTAGCCTTAAACCCATTTGTTGGCTATCTCTGTCTGACCGTCTGTCTGTGGGTGATAATTGGTACTAGGTGTCAAGGTCGTACCTACTAGTCTAAACAGATCCTACCAAAAGGTGCTCATGAACCTTCTATCTCGGTCACTCACTATGGTTTTTGGAAACCCATGCAATCTGAAAACTTCCCTGAAGAAAAGGTCTGCAACCTGTGTTGCACTGAAATTTGTGGAAATGGAAAAAAAAATGTGCAAACTTCGTCAACCTGTGCACTACTACAAAAATGCATCCCTTGCCCTGTACCTTGGGCAGCCCTATGATTAAATCCATGGATATGCTCTCCCACTTATGTTTCAGAATGGGAAGTGGTTGTAGTAGTCCTGTTGGGTGAGTGTGTTCATCTTTGTTGGACTGACAAGTGTTGCACTCCTTGATGTGGTTCGTCACATCTTCTTTTAGACCCTTCCAAGAAAACCTCTCATGTACTTGTCTGTATGTATTGATGATCCCTTGATGCCCTGCTACTGGTGAATCATGGCATGCCTATAACACCTTGGCCTTGAAGGTTGATTCGGGAACCAAGAAAATTCGGCCCTTGTAGTAAATGATGTTATCCATAATCCTGAAATTGTCATCTACCACCTATACATCCATTATTTCACAAGAAAACATGTTCTTCGAATACTCCACCAAGAGGTGGGCCTTCCAATGTTGAAATATCAGTCATGTCATAAACTAATGGTCTCCTGGACAAAGCATCTACTACCACATTATTCTTCACTTTGACAAATTACATGTTGAAGTCATAGGCCTGTATCTTTCTCACCCACTTATGTTGCCTTTCATTCAAGTCCTTCTGGTCCAGGAAGTACTTGAGGTTGTTGTGATCTGTCCTCACAATAAATTTTTCTCCAACTAAATACTGCCTGAACTTAGCCAATGCATGCATGATGGCTAGCATTTCTTTGTCATAGATGGTGTAGAGGAGCTCATGACCTCTCAACTTTCGACTTTCATAGGCAATTGGATGCATGTTTTGCATCAGTACGACTCCAATGAGTACCCCTCCTCTAACTCTATGATGTGATCAAACCCCCTATCTGGTGGTGCTCTTGGTGGTATAGGATCAAAGACCTTGTTGTGCCTATCCATGATCTTCTTGATCTCTGGTGCGTAGTGTGTTTTCCCCTTTTTGTCCACTCTGACTAGAATTTTGCATTATGTTTCTTAAGAGGTGTCTTCTCTCTAGAATATGCCCTCCATGCATTTTTTTGTCACTACCCTTGGTGTGTTTCTCGTCATACCCCTGAGAACCACCTTCTTCCCTATTTCTTTTGTGAAATACATTTTCATGGTTTTGTAGTTTGTGGTGATTGGACCCAATATACTAAGCCAATGTACTCCTAGGATGATGTTGGTGTCTGGAAGATCCATCACATATAAATCTTGTGCCAACTCATGTCCACCCAAGGTGAGTTTCATCCCTAGGATGTACCTATCACAAGGCATGGTACACCCACCTACTACCTCCACATGAAATCCCTCAAATTCTAATGTCGGTATGTGCCTTCTTTACAGTAATGTTGAATCAATGAATTTGTATGAGGCACCTCCATAAATGAGAACTGAAACCTTATGCCCCTATAACACCCCTCTCATCCTGAAGGTGTTGTATTTTGGTACCCCATTGATGGATGCAATAGTTACCTTCTCATCTACTGCAAGGTCGTGACTAGCATCCTCTTATTTTTTCTGTCCTGGAGTTTCAGACTCCATGTTATGTATGTGGCCAAAATCCTCATCCTCATCATCTGATATCACCTCAATATAGTGGGATTTTCCCTTACCCATGCACTTGTGTGTTGGGTCCCATGGTTCCTTGCAGGTGAAACACAACTGCTTCCTCCTTAGTTCCCTCCTAGTGGGCTCATCCATCTTTCCCCTTCCTCGGTCAAACCCCCTTGGGTCTCTTCCCCCTTGGTTATTAGGAGGCCCTCTACCCCCTTGATTGGGATTTCTAGGGGTGAATCTCGTCTTAGCTATTGAACCTAAGTATCTGGTCTTCCAGATGGCATCATGCAAGTTGGTAGGCTTAAATGCCTTGACCCAACCCCTCAAGGGTTCCATCAACACTTCTGTGAAAAGCATCATAAGTCTCGCTTGAGACACATATTGTACCATCACTGCTAGCCTCTGGAACTCCTCTATGTAAGCCTTCGATGATCATGTATGTCTGAGTTGTGTGAGATCCCTAAAAGGTAGCTCTGGATCCCCCTGGTCAAATCTTTCAATGGGCCTTTGTGTGAATTATGTGTAAGATGTAATCTGATTGTGACCTAATGTAGTTAATCCATGATACCACCAATCATGAGCTTTGCCATCTAAGTACATTGTGGAAAATTTTATGGAATCCATCTCTCTCATGGGGTTAAGTTGTAAGTAGGTATCCAACTTCTGCATCCATTCTTGTGATGTCACCTTAGCAGATCCATCAAAATAAGGGATCTTTATTTTTCCTTCCCTACGCTCCAAATCATAGTTAGGCCTCTGATAATGTTTCAGTTTGCACCGAAATTTGATCCTGCAATATTGATCTAATGTGACATGTCTCTGAAACCTTGCACTTAGGGCATGTTACTCCCTGGCATACTTCTCAAAATTATCCTCAATATCATCCTCATAGTTATGTTGTGGTTGAGTATCCAAGAACATAGGTAGATATGGTATAGGAGTGGACTTGTTGTATGTCTGTCTTAGTGGTGCACCTCCTCCATAGATCTGTCCCTGAGTGTACTGATAGTGGGGACCATGCTCATGTTGTTTTCTAGTCCCTCCATGAGATCCACTAGCCTCCATGTTGGTATAAGCCTCCATACCCTTTCCTCCATGGGTCATCTGCATCAGGAGTTGTGATACCCTCTCATGGCTTTCACTTACCTTCCTTAGAGCTTATGTCATATATACCTATCCCCTACGTACTATTTCTTGATTCTCCTGTAGATGATGTATCAGGGTGCTCTGTGACAAGTTTATGGAGTGTTGCAACTACTTAGTGAATCCTGCTAGGATCTGTGGTTCATTGTCCTCACTTGCTCCCTCCATTTTGGCCTCTGCTTCACCTGTTTGTTTCCTGCGCCTGCCCATGTAAATGCCATTGAACCTCTGCATGCACTAACCCCCACTGGCTGGGAGGATCAAAATATCTGATACCACTGTAATGTTCCTGAGCCAAATTTTTTGCTCAGAACACTAATTGTTTACTGTTGTTATGTTGTTCTTGTGTTTGTAGGTGTATCCGTAATATGTGCATGGATTATTCAATGTGATGGACCAATAGATATGAAACATACTATAATAAGCAATACAAAGATATACTAATATCGGTATAGAATCAAAATGTCATATCTGACCTTTACTTAGATAGTAAGAGGTTCTTGTATACAAGAGAACTGCAGATCTGGAAGAAAGCCCCAATAATAGAAAAATGGGCTTCTAGCCAATACAATAAGAAGAACAATACAATATGAATGCCTCCTAAAGGCTCTAAGAGAAGATATTTGAGCCCCCAAGGGATACCAACAAGTAGATCTGACTAAAGATAGAATACCCTGATCAATACATTGTCAAACTTCCCCAACTGGATGAGTTGTGCCCTGCTCTGGATGCTGCCAAACCCTCGATATTTCGACCTACCCTCTCCTGACCTCCAAATCCTTCGAAAATCTCTCAAAATGTAGATCGGGTTGCTAGAAACGCCTGGAATCAATCTCAAGTTGATCTAAGTGATGTTGCTCCTCCAAATGGCTAATCCTTAAGCTAGATTGTGCCCTCCCTGGTTTGATAAAGTCAAGAGGGTACGTTTTCCCCTCTAGACACCTCCAAATGCTACCAAACTCTGTCAAATCATAGATAGGGTCACTGCTACCATGATATTGAAGTCTCAAACCAATCTATGAAGATTTGAGCCTCCAAACACTGAAGATACATTTATGAATAACGTCCTCTTCCTCCCTAATGTATGACAAGCTCACAGAAATAAAATGAAAGGATAAACTCCTCTGGAATAGACCAAGAATGATTCCAAGGGCCCTTTGAAGATAACTCGGGTGGTAGATTTCCTAAATTCCTCCTTCTTCCTCCAGATTGAAATAAAACCTCCAAGATTTTGCACCCCCTAGCTGGAAACCCCCTTGGGTTGCGCCCTAACCTGGTGAATTCCTGGAGAACCAACCTACAACATTGTAGAATGGTGTGGGAGGATTATTTCACCTTCAGGACTAAGCTTGGATCAAGTAAGGTGGGATATTTCACCACCGAGTTGATCTCTAGGGTTTTAGACTCAAAACCCTCAAAACTAATTGTGCTCAAGAGATCCAATGCAAAAATGATAATAATGCAGAATACATGAGGAGTGCACCTTGCCCTTTCCTTTATAGCTCCAATATATTCCTCCATTGAGTTAGTTTTACCCTTAGGGTTAACTCTTAACCTAACTCATCCTTTCTATTTCTTCGTTGAGTTACCCTTTTCCACAAAGTCAACTTAACTTTAGAATATTACGATTCTTGGTTGACTTTGTTCCCAATACACCTGAGA
>WSFP011570644.1:0-10769 GCA_009831015.1 Picea engelmannii
TCAAGTTTTTCTTTTGAACCAATAAATTTCCTATATAAATCTATCTCATCACTTCCATGATAAATTCACCAAATTCCAACTTGGAGTTTGTTAAACTCGGACATAATTCCAATAATTCAATTGCATATGGTCACAATTGATACAATTTGACTTGTATTTAAATTGAGTGTCTTAGTTAATAGGTTCGGATTATTCCTCTTTCCAGTTTGGTAGGATTTCTGATAAAACAAAAATTATTCTATTATTTTATCAACAACTAATTCTTAGATGAAATGCACAAAGTAGGGGCTTGTATCATATACTACAAAGGAAGGAGGTTGACCATTGTACTTGTGTTGCGCCTTTTGTAATTGGTAAGCAAATGAAATTATTGCAAATATGATGCCCATTTTATATGCCAAGCTTCTTCAATTTTGTTTTGGATTGAAGAAACTACAAAGGTAAATGATCAATATGCACAATAGTTTCTTTGCCCATGAGATAGTGTCTCTAGTATTTTATAGCTTCAACTAAAGCATGCAAATCTTTATCATAAGTCGAATAGTTTTTTTTGGCTTCTGAAAATGTCTTTGAATGGTAAGTTACTAGATGGACATTTTTCATCAAAACTACTCCAACTGAAAATTGTGAAGCATCAATCTCACTTTCAAAAGGCTAGGAGAGATTGGCAAGACAAGTCTGGATGCATAACACAACTTTTCTCTCAAGTCAATGAAATCATGAGAATGATCCTATTTCCACTTGAAAGAAATCATGTTCTTTCTCAACTGGTGTAAAGGCAAGGAAAATTCTAAAAAACTAGGGATGAATTTACGATATAAGTTGTCAAGACCAAGAAAACTTCTTAACTATATGAGATTGGAAGAAATAGGCCAAATGTGGATAACTTTAATATTAGTAGGATACACCTTAATTCCATGTTAATTGATGGTAAAACCAAGATAAGAGATTGATGTTTTGGAAAAAGAACACTTGGAGAGATTATCATAGAGTTGATTTAGTTGAAGTAGGTGAAGAACTTGTTCAAAGTATTGGATATGTGCCTTCCAAGTTTTGGAGAAAACAATAATATCATCTAAATAGACGATAAAAAAATGATCAATATATTCTCCAAAAAATTCATTGATTAACATCATAAAAGTATACATTGTGTTGGTGAGCCTAAAAGGCATCACAATCCATTCAAAAAGTCTCATTTTGGTTTTAAAACATATTTTCCAAGTATCTTCTGATTGAACCTTGACCTGATAATATCCACTTTTAAGATTAATTTTGGTGAAGAATCAGGCACATCGAAATTGATCAAGCAAATCATCAATGCAAGGAAGTGGATCTAGATTTTTTATGGCGATTTTATTTAATTCCCTACAAAGATACCAAGTCCCATATTTATTAAGTACAAGCAAAATTGGTGTTGTGTAAAGAGAAATACTTGGATTTATGAAACCTTTAGACAATAAATATTGAAATTGTTGTTTAATTTCATCACTATGAATATTTGAAGTGTGATACAAAGGTGTATTGGGAAGAGAGACTCCAGAAAGAACATCAATTGTATGATTGATTTTTCTATGTAGACCAAGTGTTGTAGGTTCCTGGAAAACATTTGAATAGGATTGAAAAATATATTTAAGATCTACATGTGGTGTGGAAATTGTGATATTTGCTTGCTTTTCATGATATTGAGGTCTTACAAAAATTAATGTTAGTGTTATTGCTTGGTTAACTACTTTATATGTCTTCTTACAAGTGAGTACCAAATTAGTTATTTTTTATGTCCTTCTAATTGGGTACTTTTGAGTGTTTTTTTGTAGTGTATAGGTATTTTTGTATGTGTCATGGTAATATTTCATATCATACTAGTATGGATTACCAAGAACAAGCCATGTTGGTCACATCACACGTGACTTTATCCGCAAACATAAGACCAAAATAAAATCATATAATGAAAGTGTGCGTGATCTATGAAGATGAACAATTATCCCTCCATCCAAGTGAATATAGATGGGGATGAGGATCCACTGGTAAGTGTATATTTTCAACATAGACTTCTTGATTAGATTTCTCTATGAGCCATTGTCGATGATACAATCCACTGAAACATCATGTGTGAGGTGGGAACATGTGACAAATAAACTATCACATGCCCTTGAATACAATGATGGTGCATTAAAGTAACCTTATTAAGGTGTCCTTTCAACTCTTCATAGGTCATATCATCACCACAAATCTTAATAGGAGAATCATTAACTCCTCGATTTTTAGACCAGTTTAAAATATTCAAAGTTATCATATCCTATTTTCTTACAATATCTATAAAATTTTCCATTTTTCTTGGCATCAAAAGAAGAATAATAAGAACATGTGTGATTACTTGTTCTAGTAGGAGGTGTGGGATTTATGGGTGTTGATATATGGTTGTTGAAGGAGGATGAACATTGTTGAGTTTGACGCTTATTAGAAATTTTTTCTTCATCCAACTATGCTTGATTGTATGTTTCATCAAGTGTGATGATCTCCATGTACTTTATCTCTTGATACAAATGTTCCTACAATCCACTTTTAAATTTTAGAACAAGATTTTCAATTGGATTAATGATGCTAAACAAAATTTGCAAATGGTTGAACTAGAGGATGTACTCTTGCACATACATGTTGAATCCTTGACATAGGCAGAGCCACTTGATGTTCATATCTTGTTTGTAACTAGAAGGATAGAAGGTGAGACTAAGGGATTCCATAAGCTTAGTCCATGTTGTGATTGGATTCTAATTATCCACACATTCTGCAACCAAAATCTTGGCAAGCCCTGTGAGCTTCAACTTGGTGAATGAAACCTTCTCATTGTTAGGAATAAAGTTACAACTGAACCAAGTGTCTATACCGAGAATATAAATTTCGAGCACCTCTGGATCATGAGATCTATCATAAATCGACATCTCTCATTTTACACACCGAGGATATGGATTAGTAATGAAAATATCGTTAACATTGTCGAGCTACTACGACCATGAATTGTTATCATTATCATGATTGAACTCAATATCATAGGAAACACTCCTCTATGTTGTTAGTACTAATTTTGAAAGGGAATAATTGAAGAACTATGAGATGGAGATTGCATAGTAAACTGCTCACCTTAACGTCGATATATTGATGTCTAATAATTGATTTGATTGCTCAAATGTTGATTCCACTACCTTAACGTCAATGTATCAACATATAAGCATAGATTTTATTTCCTAAACATCAAAATTTATACACTTTTAGACATTGATTAAATGGTATTCATCCTAGGATCCACTTCCAAGCAATATGAATTGGAAACTTCTAAAGAATTGGTTTAACAACCCTATAAACATTGTTAAAATGAAATTTCTAAGATAGATAAATATCACACATCCACCAACATATTAACATATATAAATGTAGTCAAATCCTTCTAGCATGATTGGTTTCAAGGGGCCTCATTATGTATGGCGACCTAGGTTCGAAACTTCACAGTAGCAGGAGGAGACACCTACAAACTAGCCATGTTAAGGGTTGGTGTGGCCCAGACCGAGTGCAACCCCCGAGTGATTTTGACAACTTAGATGCCCCTAAGTCACAGTTTCTTAGACCATAGGCTAATCCCAAGGACACATTAGAAAACAAAAGTAAAATAACATACATAAATGTAGATATACTAATGGTATTTATTGAGGAAGTTGATATAGTGGCCTTTTTAAAACAATGTCAAATTTTAAGTAAACTAAAAGAGTACAATTGTCTTGAAAGGCCTAATTTTTTGTGTGTAAAAATAGAAACAATGTCATATAAACATTATATTTTTAGACCCCAAATCTAGTAGTGCAAACATAGATGGCATTCACAAACTGCCTCCAAGCAATGTACCTCCCATAGAACTTCTTATGCCAATGTCATTGTTTCCATTTCTTTCTATCCAAGTGTAACATACCCACTCGAAGTTTCAACAAGTCATCAATAACACCTTGGAGAGAGAAGTAGTGTTCCATATAGGTAAACCAACTTGTTTGGTCCAATCGATCAAACTTGTTTAGATATAGTTTAGGAAATGTGTACCACATATTGTGTTGATTATCCTAAAAGTGTGGCCCTAGGAAATGCTCTCCTCCATCGGAAGAATCACCCCCTTTTGGATACACTAGTGAATCTAGTTGATATCTTGTTTCTTTAACACGCATTGTGAGATTTGTTTTGATGTTGTTAAACTCAACTTCAATCCTAGATTTGAGGTTGTTGACCTTAGTGTCTAGGTGGTCAATATTTTCAACCTTTATGTTTTTGGGCAAGCTAAGAGACCATTGTTTCTACTTGGTTGATCCTACTCCACATGATGATGCTTCGAGTGGATTGCATGGGCCTTGGGCCCACCAAAAGGGTTCTCTAATAGTTATGCCATTGTGATCAACACATGTTGGACACTGGGTTCAACACTTCCCATGAGTTTCACGACATGGGTTAACCCCCTCTCGTGGATCCTAACTTTGACTATTGTGGTGGAGACTAACTCTTGTGGGTTTTTGTCTAATGACAATCATTGATCTGGGATCTTTTCATTGATGTGACTTATTAAATAATTGTATTAAATGAGCATAAATTGAAGTGCACCATAAAGAAGGAATAACTCAATAATGAAGAGATATATGCATCATATCTGAACACACAAACTTGATAACGGAGTTTGTCCTTGTTGGCACAGGGGCAGACCCAAGGTTCACTCCAAGAGCGCACCAACAAACCCTAGCTACCAGCCCTTTCAGCAACACCTGCGAAGCAGATGCAGTCTCACTCAAAGAAACTATGAGGGGGTTGCAGGACAGAGATGTCTACAACCAAAGGAATGTCAAGTGGATCAAGTACAACAACAACTCCATATGCATCAACACTTATCAAGCTAGATCTATCCTGAGCAGTTATAGATATGATCTAACAAAGTAATGCAATTAACCATATAACAACAACATAGATCAAAGCATAAATCACACACACAACGCAAGGTATACATGGTTCACCCTCTCTCTAGGGCTATGTCCACAAAATTGCGCTTATAATATATTAAAATAAAGCCTACAGTTCTAATCTTCTCTCTTAGCCAGCAGATCTTCTCTCTTCTTCTCTCGTCCTCTATCGTCCTACGCACCCAACTGCAGTATGTGATCCTTGCACCCAGCTAAAGATCTTACAATACCAGGAAGCTTTTTCTCTCAACACTTCTTTCCTCACAATACAATAATCTCTCAATTAACAATACTCAATATCAATGCCCAACAATAGTACCCCACCGACCTAGGTCCTCTCGACCTCTATTTATACATTATAGTCCCTCACCGACAGCCTTAGGTCAAAACCTAGGTGTCAAAACCCTAATTACCAAAACCCTAGGTGTCTAAAACACTAGGTCAACTAGACCCACTTTTCCCGAGCTTCACCAGCCTGTCTCTCCTTTCTTTTTGCACGGTGGTAACGGTGGCTTTCCCCACTTTTTGAGCTGTCCTCGATCCATCTCCCTTGTTGATCTGTCATCCTTGATATCCTCATCTAACGGCTAGCTTTTCCGCACTTCGCTCCGACTTTTCTGCTCTTTTGCTTACTTCGACCCAGTGACAGTCATTGTGTCTTCTGCGCAGTTCATGTTTGACCTTTTCTTCCTCGATATTCTCTTTCTTCCATATCCAAGGGCCAACAATCCTTGGTGGAACACGTCTCTGGGTCCTGCTCTCAAATGGGTAGGCCTTTTTATTAACTCAACAAAATAATTTGGAAAAATACATAAGTATACCTCATTCTGGAGTTAAGCTGCAGAAGCTTTGCTCAGATCAGAAAAAAAACAACACCATTGAATTCGTGGCATTGAATTACATAAAAATGATTGTCTCCATGTCTCGATCTGATTTCGACACTTTCAGGCCCTTGAGAAAATTTGTCTCGATTTTCGTGCCTACACCTACAATTAATTCATTGAAATTTTCTTGATTTCCACATTGTCCGTATGGTCGCGCACCTCCCTGGTCTAACCCCCGAACTCTGGCAAACTTCAGTTCTTAAGTAAGAAATGCAGGAGGATATATCAACACAGTCATTAGGCTAGTTGGTTGGAAGATTTATATTAAGGCATAGTTGTTTGGGGAGGTCTCGGGGTCAAACCCATAGGCCTCCCAGTTTACCCCTCCATATAACCTTATCACCGAATATGGTGGATTGTTGTGATATGTTGCTAACTATGGAAGATAGTTAGGATACATCGCTAACTGTGACATATAGTTGATATATGCCACCATTTTTTGTGGAACTTACTCCAAGTTTGGCGGATTGGGGTTGGCGCCAGCCAACCCTTTACTCTTTTTAAAATTCAGTTGTTGGGCATCCTTGGGCATTTTCCCGTTTCCATGTGGCAGCCCATGATTGGGCCACGTGGCAGCCATTCATTGGCTCATGTCACCTCATTGCCCGGATAACCACGTCACCTTTTCCATGTCAGCCTACTAGGTGTTTGTACAGTCTTCCACATGGCACCTTCCCATTGGTCCATAGATTTGACTGGAAAAGTCCAAAAATGAGTGACACATGGTAGCCTCTGGTGCTACCACATCACCATGCTGACGTCTGCATGACACGTGTCACCCTCTATGTGTGCCATGTACACTATACGGAGGATGACATCATCCATTCTGATGTTGACGTCAGTAGTACGGATGCTGACTCGACTAGGTTGACCAAAAATTTGACTGTGAATATCTTTTGATCCGCAACTCTGTTTGACGAGTTGTTTACGCCACTGGAAAGCTTGCGACAGGCTCTTCAAGATGATGCCAATTTCACTGAGTTTTGAGGACTTTGATTTTTTTCCCTTTCTCTGTTTGCTGAGGCCATTATGAGCTTCTTGGGTTGCTTGTGTTGATTAATATTTCTATTTATACAATAAACAAATATTAAATAAATCTTAATATAAATATGACATGCAATTTTCCAAAGAAAACAACATCATTTACATTATGATTATTATCATCATTCTTTTATAAAAAATATTGTAATAAAGTTATGTCAATAAAGTAATATTAATATATTAATATATTAATATTAAAGTGTGATGATCTCCATGTACTTTATCTCTTGAGACAAATGTTCCTACAATCCACTTGTAAATTTTAGAACAAGATTTTCAATTGGATTAATTATGCTAAACAAAATATGCAAATGGTTGAACTAGTGGATGTACTCTTGCACATACATGTTGAATCCTTGACATAGGTAGAGCCACTTGATGTTCATATCTTGTTTGTAACTAGAAGGATAGAAGGTGAGACTAAGGGCTTCCATAAGCTTAGTCTAAGTGGTGATTGGATTCTAATTATCCACATATTCTGCAACCAAAATCTTGGCAAGCCCTGTGAACTTCAACTTGGTGAATGAAACCTTCTCATTGTTAGGAATAAAGTTACAACTGAACCAAGTGTCTATACCAAGAATATAACTTTTGAGCACCTCTGGATCATGAGATCTATCATAAATTGACATCTCTCATTTTACACAACGAGGATATGGATTAGTAATGAAAATATCGTTAACCTTGTCGAGCCACTACGACCATGAATTGTTATCATTATAAGGATTGAACTCAATATCATAGGAAACACTCCTCTATGTTGTCAGTACTACTTTTCAAAGGGAATAATTGAATAACTATGAGATGGAGATTGCATAGTAAAATGCTCACCTTAACGTCAATATATTGATGTCTAAGAATTGGTTTGATTGCTCAAATGTTGATTCCACTACCTTAACGTCAATGTATCAACATATAAGCAGATATTTTATTTCCTAAACATCAAAATTTATACACTTTTAGACATTGATTAAATGGTATTCATTCTAGGATCCACTTCCAAGCAATATGAATTGGAAACTCTTAAAGAATTGGTTTAACAACCCTATAAACAATGTTAAAATGACATTGCTAAGATAGATAAATATCACACATCCACCAACATATTAACATATATAAATGTAGTCAAATCTTGCTAGAATGATTGGTTTCAAGGGGCCTCATTATGTATGGCGACCTATGTTCGAAACTTCACAGTAGCAGGAGGAGACACCTACAATCCAACCATGTTAAGGGTTGGTGTGGCCCAGATTGAGTGCAATCCCCGAGTGATTTTGACATCTTAGATGCCCCCGAGTCATAGTTTCTTAGACCTTAGACCAAGGAATTTGTTATAGTGGCCTTTTTAAAACAATGTCAAATTTTAAGTAAACTAAAAGAGTGCAGTCGTCTTGAAAGGCCTAATTTTTTGTGTGTAAACATAGAAACAATGTCATATAAACATTATATTTTTAGACCCCAAATCTAGTAGTGCAAACATAGATAGCGTTCACAAACTGGCTCCAAGTAATGTACCTCCCATAGAACTTCTTATGCCAATGTCATTGTTTCCATTTCTTTCTATCCAAGTGTAACATACCCACTCGAAGTTTCAACAAGTCATCAATAATACCTTGGAGAGAGGAGCAGTGTTCCATCTAGGTAAACCAACTTGTTTGGTCCAATAAATCAAACTTGTTTAGATATAGTTTAGGAAATTTGTACCACATATTGTGTTGATTATCCTAAAAGTGTGGCCCTAGGAAATTCTCTCCTCCATCGAAAGAATCATCCCCTTCTGGATACACTAGTGAATCTAGTTGATATCTCATTGCTTTAACAAGCATTGCGAGTTTTGTTTTGATGTTGTTAAACTCAAATTCAATCCTAGATTTGAGGTTGTTGACCTTAGTGTCCAGGTGGTCCATCTTTTCAACCTTTATGTTTTTGGGCAAGCTAAGAGACCATTGTTTCTACTTGGTTGATCTTTCTCCACATGGTGATGCTTCGAGTGGATTGCATGGGCCTTGGACCCACCAAAAGGGTTATCTAATAGTTATGCCATTGTGATCAACACATGTTGGACATTGAGTTCAACAATTCCCATGAGTTTCGCGGCATGGGTTAACCCCCTCTCGTGGATCCTAACTATGATTTTCGCAACATGGGTTGATCCCCTCTCATTGATCTGGGATATTTTCATCGATGTGACTTATTAAAGGATTGCATTAAATGAGCATAAATTGAAGTGCACCATAAAGAAGGAATAACTCAATAATGAAGAGACATACACATCATATCTGAACACAAAAATTTGATAATGGAGTTTGTCCCTGGTGGAATACGTCTCTGGGTCTTGCTCTCAAATGGGTAGGAATTTTTATTAACTCAGCAAAAGAATTTGGCAAAATACATAAGTATACCTCATTCTGGAGTTAAGTTGCATAAGCTTTGCTCAGATCAGAAAAAAAACAACACCACTGAATTCATGGCATTGAATTACAAAAAAACGACTGTCTCCATGCCTCGATATGATTCTGGCACTTTCAAGCCCTTGAGAAAATTCATCTCGATTTTCGTGCCTACACCTGCAATTAATTCATGGAATTTTTCTCGATTTCCATGACGTTCGTACGGTCACGCGCCTTCCTGGTTTGACCCTCAAACTCTGGCAATTTTCAGTTCTTAAGTAATAAAGGTGGGCAGATATACCAACACAGTCATTAGGCTAGTTGGTTGGCGTAGTTATATTAAGGCATAGTTGTTGGGGGAGGTCCTGAAACCTGCGGGCCTCCTGTTTTACCCCTCCATATAACCTTATCACCGGATATAGTAGATTGTTGTGATATGTTGCTAACTATCGCAGATAGTTAGGATATGTTGATAACTGTGACAGATAGTTGATATATGCTACCATTTTTGGTGGAACTTACTCCAAGTTTAGCGGACTGGGGTTAGCGCCAGCCAACCCTTTACTCTTTTTAAAATTCGGTTGTTGGGCGTCCTTGGCCATTTTCCCGCTTCCACGTGGCAACCATTCATTGGCCCACGTCACCTCATTGAACGGACAACCAAGTCACCTCTTCCTTTTCATCCTATCATGTTAGCCTACCAGGTGGTTGTACGGTCTGCCATGTGGCACCTTCCCATTGGTTCACAGATTTGACTTAAAAAGTCCAAAAATGAGTGACACATGACAGCCTCTGGTGCTGCCACATCACCATGATGACATCAGCATGACACATGTTTCCCTCTACATGTGCCACGTACATTGTACGTATGACGATGTCATCCATACTGATGTTGACATCAGCAGTACGGATGTTGACTCATTCTACTGACTGGGCCAGGTTGACCAAAACTTTGAACGCAAATATATTTTGATTTGTAACTCTGTTTGATGAGCCGTTTATGCCATTGGAAATATTGTGATGTGCTCTTCGTGATGATGCCAATTTCACCAAGTTTTGAGCACTGCAATTTTTTTCCCTTTCTTTGTCTGTTGAGGCCATTCTGAGCTTCCTGGGTTGCTTCTGTGAATTCTGAGTTATCCGTAGTTTTCTATGGATCCTTTTTGGATCATGCCTGCCCATTGAGAGATTTTTGGACCACCAAAAGATTTCATCAATCAACAAATAAGTGAGGGAAGAGTTCCCTCACCTTGTCCTTCTCAATCCACTTTGCCTTGCTTGGATGTGTGCCCTTTAATCCCACTCGAAGATAATCAACATCACCCCTACGTGTGTTACAGGTATGAACTAACTGAGAGGGGGGGGTGAATCAGTTAGTGTAGATTATTAATAATTTCTCTTCTTTTCTAACTTTGAATCATTAATCTTAGTGGCAGTGAGTCTTTACTGTGAAATCCAGAGTTATAAACATA
>WSFP011570645.1:0-10769 GCA_009831015.1 Picea engelmannii
TGACGCCCAGTTCAAAATCTAGCACTAAGTCTAAAACTTTAGGGTAAAATTTATTCTAACCCTAAGAGCAGACCCTGGAATAAAAATAACAAATTAAACAAAACCCACCTAAGCAATAGTTGGTCTTTATAAAATTCTTGGGGCGATGGTGAGGGTAAGATTTAAAGCAAATCTAATAGTTTTAAAACTTTGCAAAGAAAAAAAAAATTAACTCCTAACTGGTGGGAGAATGACATCACCTATGTAGTATAACTTAAAGAAAATTCCAAAAAAAAAGGGGGACTAAGACCATTATCCTCTCATTATCCATGTCTACTTTAGTAAACTATCACCCATCACCGTAATCTTCCAGTATCCATTTCCCTTTTACATGTCCATTTCACTTTTTAAATTACCATCCATCCCCTTAATTTCTCATTATTCATCTTTTATGTTATACATCTACTTTTCCCACATACATGTTTATCTTCACTTTAATCTCTTATTAACCTATGTATATATACATATTAATGATAAATTAAAATGATGGATGATGATAAATTAAAATGATGAATAACATGTTTGTAAATAGGAAAAATAAAGTAATATATATTTATTATAAACAAATTGACGTGTATTCCATAATCTCTAATTGATAGAAAAAGAAAATAATTTATGGAGAAGGGTAGGGATGAGGGACACTTGTAAAAGAGGGAAATTTTTAGGGTTTTAATAATAATAATAAAAAAAAAAAAAAAAAACTAAAATTTATTATGATTTAGGGTTTGAGGGGAATAAAAGAGAGGGAGAAGGGAGAAAAGAGGGGATCTGCTATGAGGTATTGTTATGCTTCCAAAATGGCAAACTGGACTGATTGCTTGTGAGGAGTTGTGATTTTCTCAGCTAGTAAGAGAGTGGTAGCTCAGCCATGGAGGCGAGCTGGGAAGCTAGGCTACTATCTGGATTGCGTGTGGCCCCTTTGCGGCTCGGGGGGCTAAGGGGGAAGCATAGTACCCCTAGCGTTTGGCTGGGAGGTACCGGTGTAGTCTCTATGGTTGGCAGGCGAGAGCGGCACGGAGCAGGAGAGGAGCAGACGTCATCGAGGTGGGAGTTAAGGAAACGGTATGGTTTGTTTTTAAATTGGTAGAGTAGGAGGCTCGTATTGATATGTTTCGCCTTTAATTTACTGCTGTATAATTTCAGTCAATGATAATCACTAATAGGGTTTACTGCCGGGTAGAACATACATGGGTGCACTGTTGTTTACTTAGTTACTGTGTTTACCTCTACCCTGTACCTTACTTAGAAACGTGTGGTGGTGGCAAAAGGGTGCGGTAAATAGCATGACCCTTTTTCTCTGATACTCACATAATAATGGTACCTTCAGATTGGGTGTAATGGAGAAATGGGATTCCCTCGCTGGTTCGGTAGCCATTTATAGATATAAGGAAAGCTGTGGATGTTTTTTTTTTACTGTCAACTCTCCTTTAAATGCCCACGGCATTCGTTCTGGATGGTAATCTCTGGCTGTGGTTAATAAAGGTAACTTAATTTTATTGAAGTTTATCTTTACTGTGTTCGTTGAAAAAGCCTAAGATCTACGACCTTACCCTTCACTCCGGTTGATAGGGCACCCGTTTTAGTGGCTTGCGTTGGCTGCATTGCCTCCTCGTTTATATGGAACACATAGTTAGCCAGCGCTCCCTAAAACGTAGATGCCTCTGTTGGAAGGATTAATTAAAGCGGGGTTGTCGCCTCGGTTTAGTTTTTCTGGCCTTAAGAGAGCGGGACTGATTAACTTCGTGTTGCAGTTGGGTTGAGCGCTTTCCCTTTTTTGAGAAGATTGGTCCACTTGTTGAAATTGAACCCTCTTAACGCTGGAGGTGGGTGTTTGCAATCAAATGAAAAAGAATGTTTAATGGAAGTTCTGTCGAGATACTGATAACGAAGTCCCATTCACCGTGTTGGCTGCAAGGGCAATTTTTTCTCCTTGTTTCAACCGTAGCTATTTTGCCTGCCCTACTACCTTAGCACCACGTTCACTTTGATAAAGGAATTACCCACATATGAAAAGCATACGCGTCCCTGATCCAGTTACTGACTTCACATTTTCTGTCTTAAAATGAGTGTTCATTTCCTGAGTTTTCCAAACTTTTTATGTTCCCTTGTGGTTTTGATACCACCACTCTTGCTATGTAAGAATACTATTGAGCTTATTGCAATCCCCAGGTAAACCGTATAAAGGAGAAGTCATGAATGTCCACGCTAGCTGTTATCTTTAGGATTAGCGGTTGAGAACGCGTCTGTTGGAAGCCGCGTGTAGCGCTATCCCGCCTCTCCTGTCACCTATGCATGCCTTAGGTTTGCTCGATTTCTGGGTAGGACAGCATGCGTTACTCCTCTACAGTGTTTTGTGCCTGTCACAGGACGATCCCTACTGCTCTGTAGAACCGAATTCTCCTGCGTGGACTCCAGATTTAATGCGGCCGCCCTATTCACTTATTGTTGCTCTGACAGTCAAAAACCCTAATCTTTGTGTCTGTCCCCTTTCCTAAGTCTTCGACTTAATGACTTCTCTAAGACGTGCGCTGGCCGAAAATATGTAAAATCCTTAGAGATAACTTTAATTACCAAATTGAAGGAGGAATTGTTCCATTAAAATGGAGTGTAGAAATTTGAGCTACCCTTTTTTCGATCATGAAAATTTTACAGCGTTAATTTTAGAAATCTATGGCTTTGATTGCGTTAGATTAAGATCCGACTGGAACTCATCTAGCATTAGCACAGGTTTGCGAAAAGCTTCAGAAGGGCCCATGCTTAAATTGCTGATAAGGTGAGTTTCTTAATTTACTTCTACGGGAGGTATTCTGTTTTCAATGTAATCAAACCCCGATCAATGGACCTGATGGCACCATGAACTAATTCTAGTTAAACGTGCATAATGAGTAATATTCTCTGCTGTCTCTCACTGGCATGAGAACCCTCCAGCTTGGCATCCTTGTTGAATTTGTCCCTTCATTAAATCTTGATTAATTCTACAAAATAGCCATGGGTTAATTACAGCTGTCGTGCTCTATATAATTGTATTAAATTTGTTCTGCTTCTTTTCAAAAGATGGACATTTATACATTCTATTACTGTAAGCAGTTCGAATACAACTGTCTGGTTATATTATTGTTCTTGAAATAGTTCTGTTTTCCCTTAGCTAATTATTCTAATAAAAAAAAGGGTAATGTAAGGGGTAGGTACAGGAAGCAACGGATGATTTCCTGTTTGCAACTTAATTAATACAAAATGAAAAGATGATTGTGTTAGGGCAAGGTCATAGCAACTAAACACAATTTTAAGGTTAAGCACTAGCCAACCAGGATTGTAGTTTGCTGTTATGTTAATCGTTTTCAATTTTGCACCTGCAACCGTAACCACCCCTGGACAGTTATAACTGATGAAGAACATTTAGTGGAGATGTTAGTAGTAAACATAACCTTGGTTTTCGCTGAAATTGAGAACAAATTCTTCAAACAGGAATGATGGTACGTTCATGAACTAATTTCACTAATAACGTTGTACAAATTCTGCGTGTCACGCTTATTCACTGTTTTCAATTTTTGTTTGGTTGTAGGTTAGTCCAAATGACATTTTTAATTTTAATATTTTATATCCGGACTGTCTTTTCTTTATGTTTTTTTTTAATACGAAAAATATGTTAAAAGTTATTCCCAACAACGGTTTAACATAATCTTTCATTACCACATTGAATATCTTGATATTAATTTGTGTTGAGTTCCATTGGATGCTAGAGAATCGATAAAATCATGTAAAATAACCTTTTCGAGTTTCACAAAGTTTAGAGTTTATTTGGTTTATCTTTATTATCTCGTTTCTTTCCAACTTCCACAAGAACAACTCAGTCTGGTCTTATAATGTTAAGACGGACTAGATAATTTTTCCCTTTTACATAATCTTGACCCTCATA
The DNA here is from genome assembly GCA_009831015.1 of Picea engelmannii. NCBI lineage: Eukaryota > Viridiplantae > Streptophyta > Pinopsida > Pinales > Pinaceae > Picea > Picea engelmannii. Next base: position 3,956 of record WSFP011570645.1, read on the forward strand.
TATATTATTAAATGTAATAGGGTGTAATACAATATAAGGGGAATGTTAATGTGTTGTAAGATAGGTATTGAAATGATATACGGTTATAGAGGTAATTGTTGTTCATTGCAAGGTTAATTATCATGAAYRGTGATATGASAAATGTAATGTAAAGCTATGAAAACAATGCRAAGGTATTAAAAGGTATTGTTTTAATGTAAATGTTATTATTGGTTCAGAGTAATATTCGATGTGAAGGATGCTGATTACATGCTTATGGTAATGAATGCTAATAGTATTATTGTTGGTGTTAATGATTAGCCAGAGAAATGTTAATGCTCAGGTTAATGTTAAGGAACTGATAAATTAATGGCTCTAAATCGATGGCACTAGGACTAACATTAAACGATCCTAAATAATTAAACTCTTGTTCTCTCAGTATAAGCTTTATTACCCTATGATGTAGTCGATGATCATTGACTCAGTGGTTCTAGCTAGATGCACGATTATTGGTGATTGGTGGTAGTCGAATTTCTTGCACCTTGTGATTAGAATGTTGATTAATTAGTGATCTATTGCGCTAATTCAATATTGATGATAATGGATTGATTTAGAGCTATATTATTACCGCGGGGTTAATTAAAGTTAAATGTACGATGGCTAAACAGTAAGAAGTACCCTCACCCTTGGTTAAATGGAACTTGGTTAATAGAACGAATCTTAGTTAATCATTGATGTTGATAGATTTAGCCCTTTTTAGTTTGGTATTGCAGGGTAGGACGGGCAGGTAGTCAGTGCTACTTATCATCGTGTGATCGTCGTTTATGCATGCAGTTGCTTGTCGCGAGTCCTTGTCATATTTTTAAGTTCATATTGGTTGCATATTATTCATCGTCGGGTGGCGACGCAGAGTCGAATCCGTTGATTGTTTCCCTTGTACACGCGCGCACACACTTTTAAAAACGCACACACCAAAAAAAAATAAAATTGCACTAGTTACTAGAGTTGGGTCGTCGTAACGAGGGGGTCGTTACATATGGTATCAGAGCCGGTTCGACCCGCGACCTGGGATTCGCTACAGCTTTCGATGACATGAGTTGATTTAATTATACTATTGTTGATAGAATGGATTGTGTGTGTGCAAGGTAATCATGGTTAGAGGACGCCGGAGAGGCAGACGACAGGGTGCAAGGGGAGGAGGCGTGACACCTCTATTAGCATCCATGCCTGAGGGGTCTAACCCCCCGGGGAGGCGAGCAGTTTCTCGGACAGGAGCAGATCGCAGTTGGCAATGTCGTGGGGTTGATGAGGTCTTTTAGCGCATGTCTGAGGCACTGATTAGCCGATTGGGATAGAGACGAGGCCAGGGCACCGGCACTCACTGAGGTTCCGCCGCGCGCACCAGTCGTTATAGGTAGCTTCCACCGAGAACTCGAGAAGGTCAATTTTCCCGAGTTCTTGGGTGCCCGGAAGGCACAGCCGTCGAGGCATGGGTGGAGAACATGGCGATGTGCTTCGCATGTCACAATTATACCTCCAACATGAAGGTCCGCATGACGATCTTTCAACTAAAGGGGAGCGCTCTTCTTGGGGGAAAGACACTCCTGCCGCAACTGAACATGGCCGTTGAAGACGTGTCATGGGAACTATCGAGGAACGGTTTCGAGAGAGGTACCTTTATGAGGAATTCATTGAGTGTCAGCTCAATGCGTTCAACGCATTACGATAGGGAGGTCGTACAATGCTCGAGTACGAGGCACGTTTCACGGAGCTTCTCTGGTATGCTCCACACCTTAACGCTGAGAAACTTACGACCATCAGGTTCGTGTTGGGCCTTGACGACAGCCTGCATGCAAGGTTTAAATGTCTTGATGCCTCAAACCTTGCATGATGCCGTCCAGAAGGTAGTCGTTCAGGACGAGTTTAGTCTCATAGAGATGGCTTCAGAAGCCAAACAGAAGGTTGGAGGAAAGGTTACGGGCTGTGCCCTTAACCTGGGAGAGTTTGTCACGAGGGTCAACTTGTACATCATGATCCTAGAATCTTATGACGTCGTGATTGGTATGGTTTGGTTGGAATCACATGAGGCAATACTCAACTGTAAGATGAAACAGTTGAGGTTGGTTTGATGATGAAGGACAGAGACACATGATTGTAGGACAGAACCAGGGAGTATCCCTGAGGTTCGTCTCTTCCTTACAGTTACGGAAGAGTATGCACAAGGGGTGCGAGCTTTATGTGATCCTCGTGTTAAATGAAAAGGGAGTAGCGGAAGGTCTAGAACACCTTCCAGTGGTGAAGGAGTTTGTGGACGTGTTTCCAGAGGAGTTACCTGGGATGCCGTTGGAAGGGGATTGGGAGTTTACCATAGACCTGAAACCGGGGACCGAACCAATAGCAAGAATGCCTTACCGGATGTCGACCCCAGAGTTGCCAGCGTTGAAAATGCAACTGAAGGAGTTGCTGGACCTGGGACTGATACGTCCTAGTGTGTCACCATGGGGTGCACCCACTATGTTCATACAAAAGAAGGACGGATCGTGGAGGCTCTGCATTGACTATCGTCAACTGAACGAGGCTACAATCAAGAATCAGTACCCCTTACCAAGAATTGATGATCTGTTCGATCAAATGAAGGGTGCGACAGTGTTCTCCAAGATCGATTTGGGATCTGGGTATCACCAGTTACGGATCAAGGAGGATGACATCCCTAAGACCGCCTTTAAGAAGAGATTTTGACATTACTAGTTTACTATTTTACCATTGGGACTGACAAATGCCCCAGGGCTATTCATGAGTTTGATGAACCGGGTGTTCCGCGAGTACTTGGACAAGTTCACCCAAGTAATCATTGACGATATTTTGATCTACTCTCGGATGATGGAGGAGCATGACGAGCACTTGCGCTTGGTACTACAATGTTTATGAGAACACAAATTATATGGGAAGTTGTCCAGATGCCCTTTTTATCAATCGAGGATTCACTACTTAGGGCATGTCATCTCCGACGAAGGTTTCACCTTGGATCCAGCCAAGGTTGAGGCTATTATTGAATGGACTGCACCGATGAATGTCATAGAAGTGTGTAGTTTTATGGGTTTAGCAGGATATTATCAACGGGTTGTCGATGGACTTTTGAAGATAGCAAATCTGATCACGGAATTGCAGAAGAAAAGCAAGAAGTTTGGTTGGACCGAGAAATGCACGGAAGCATTTCGGAGGCTTAAGGAGTTGTTGATAACAACGCCGATACTAAAGGTCCCTGATATGGACATGGATTTCTTGGTATGCACTGACGCATCCAAGGAAGGATTAGGCGGAGTCTTGATGCAAGACGGATGAGTGATTGATTACATTTCGAGGAAGCTGAGAAGACATGAGGAGATCTATGCGACGCACGATTTGCAGTTATTAGCCATCGTATATGCCTTGAAGGTTAAGAGACACTACCTTGTTGGACGAAAATTTGAATTAAAGACTGACCATTGTGGACTGCAACACATTTTCATGCAAAGCGACCTAGATGCGCAACAACGACGTTGGTCGGATTTGCTTAGCGAATACGACTTCGAGATTACTTACATAAAGGGAACAATGAATTGAGTGGAGGATGCCTTGAGTCGGAGTCCACGCATCTTTTCGGTGTTACCCCTTCAGACAAATCTACGTGAGAAGATTCTCACTTTACAGCGTGACGAGGACTGGTACAAAGAAGTCGAGGATTTTATCAGACAAAACACAATGATGGTACCACAATATGAGGGATATTCTTTGGATAGCGATGGTTTATTGAGGTTTATAAGTCGGATTTACGTACCGCCAAATGACAAGTTGAGGATGTTGATCCTGAGCGAGGCTCATAGAGCAGTTTACATGGCTCACCCGAGAGTTACGAAGTTGAGGGAAGACCTTAAACCATTATTCTTTTGGAAAGGATGAAGGCCAACATAGTAAATTTGTGGCTATATGTCTAGAGTGTCAGCAGGTAAAGGCTGAACATAGACACTCGACAGGTTTACTTCAACCACATGCCATTCTAGAATCAAAATGGGAATTTATTTCGATGGATTTCATTATGGGATTGCCACTGACGACAAGGAGACATGACTCACTTTTTGTGGTAGTAGACACCTTGACGAAGAGTGCTCACTTTATTCCTGTGCGTACGACGTATTAGGCACCTGACGTAGCGAGAGTTTTCATTAGTGAGATCGTGAGGCTGCAGGGCGTGCCTAAAAAGATTATATCCGATCGATGATCGGTGTTTACTGGACGATTTTGGATGAGTTTCCCAGAGGCCTTGGGAACTCAACTTAACTTTAGTACTGCGTATCACCCAGAGACTGACGGACAGACCGAAATAATGAACCAAACCTTGGAAGACATGTTGCTCATGTACGTGATGGACCAACAAAAACATTGGGACGAATTCTTGCCTCTAGTAGAGTTCGCTTATAACAACAGTTACCAGAGCACCATTAAGATGGCGCCTTTTGAGTTTCTTTATGGGCAACCGTGTCGGACGCCCTTGAGTGGGGATCGGATTGAGGATAGGGTCCTGGTGGGACCAGAAGCGATCCAAGAAATGGAAGAGCAAATGCAAACCATAAGACAAAGGATTAAAGAAGCGCAGGATCGACAGAAGAGTTATGCCGATGCACACCGAGTCGACCGTAGTTACGAGGTCAGCGATCGAGTCTTCTTGCAGGTTAAACTGCATAAGAGTTCGATCAAGTTTGGAAAGAGAGCTAAACTCTCTCCTAGGTTCGTGGGACCTTTCGAGATTGTGGAGAGAAAGGGGCCCGTGGCCTATCGACTAGCCTTGCTTGATTCTTTAAGGCGTATGCACGATGTTTTTCATGTATCTGTTTGAGACATTATATTAGTGATCCTACACACGTGATTGACCTGAGTTCCTTGCAGGTATCAGACGAGGGAGCGCTCATGGCTGAGCCGGTCCGCATCTTAGATCATCGCGTTCGACAGTTACGATTACGAATGGTAGATTAGGTCAAGGTCCAGTGGGACAGTTGTAGTCCACACTCAGCGACCTGGGAGGACGCATATGATATGCGCCAGCAGTTTCCATTTTTGTTTGATAGATAGACTTATGATACTGGTGTACTTATGATACTGTGGTACTTTTATTTTAAGCATTATATTGAGAAACTTCGGGACGAAGTTTAGACCAAGAGGGGGTGTATGTAACATCCCGCTCTGGCGCACTGAGAAATATTATTTTTGAGGACACTTGCTCGCAAGTGATCTGGACTTTTGTGATGTTAAACCATTTATACTTGATTATGATGCGATTGACGGACGACATGATGTTTTACTAGTTTTGATTGACACAGGTGCTGCTGACTCTGTTTTATTGAGTGTGCAGGGTTTTGAATTTGAGGATGCAGAGGCATCGGTAGAACCCCCTTGGACTCCGGACTGAGTCAAGGAGTGTGCTTTTGGGTTGATATATTTACTATGATGTTTCATTGATTTGATGATTTGATGTTGACATTTCTAACATGATTGTTGATGATGCAGGCTGACGATAGCTTGCCGACCAGACTCAGATATGGAGTAAAGGGGCCACACACGATTCCAGAGAGGTTGAGGGAGAGGGGTGGGCAGCAGCCTTGCCACCGCCTACTAGCACTCCCGCCGTGGCTCGAACTATAGGTTAACGATTACCTAGTTCAAGAGGATCCCTGATGCCATGAGGGCAGACTGCGACAGTCGCTCACGATGATTCTAAGGGGTGCGCAATAAGGCGAGGGCCTTATTCCTTAGAGCCCTTAGTCTCCCACAAGTTCTCCTGGCGGAGTGTTGATTCCAGGGGTTATAGATGTCTACCAATCAGTCCAGTTGGCGAGTGGCACCCTTGGAGCACGTGGTGTGTCCTGAAGGGCACTTCACACAAAAGAAACACGAGAAGCGAGTGGCACCTTTGGAGCACATGTTGCATCCTGAAGGGCACGTCACGTAAAGGTAATGAACAAGGTGAGTGGCACCCTTGGAGCACGTGGTGCGTCCTGAAGGGCAAGTCGCATTGAGGGGGATGACAGAAACAACCCTAAATATCCCTAAGACAATAACGCCTTAAGAGATTCTTATACAACTTCCCTAACCCAGTGACACCCAGTTCAGAATCTAGCACTAAGTCTAAAACTTTAGGGTAAAATTTATTCTAACCCTAAGAGCAGACCCTGGAATAAAAATAACAAATTAAACAAAACCCACCTAAGCAATAGTTGGTCTTTATAAAATTCTTGGGGCGATGGCGAGGGTAAGATTTAAAGAAAATCTAATAGTTTTAAAACTTTGCAAAGAAAAAAAAAATTAACTCCTAACTAGTGGGAGAATGACATCACCTACGTAGTATAACTTAAAGAAAATTCCAAAAAAAAAGGGGGGGACTAAGACCATTATCCTCTCATTATCCATGTCTACTTTAGTAAACTATCACCCATCACCGTAATCTTCCAGTATCCATTTCCCTTTTACATGTCCATTTCACTTTTTAAATCACCATCCATCCCCTTAATTTCTCATTATTCATCTTTTATGTTATACATCTACTTTTCCCACATACATGTTTATCTTCACTTTAATCTCTTATTAACCTATGTATATATACATATTAATGAGAAATTAAAATGATGGATGATGATAAATTAAAATGATGAATAACATGCTTGTAAATAGGAAAAATAAAGTAATATATATTTATTATAAACAAATTGACGTGTATTCCATAATCTCTAATTGATAGAAAAAGAAAATAATTTATGGAGAAGGGTAGGGATGAGGGACACTTGTAAAAGAGGGAAATTTTTAG
>WSFP011570661.1:0-10768 GCA_009831015.1 Picea engelmannii
TGGAAGACCTTTCTTGACTATCTCATACTTGGCTGTAATCTGTGGAAGGGAACCTATTGTCTTGATCCATTATCCTTAGCCCTTCTTAAACCTAGATTACTTTAGGGACATCTCCCTTGGACTAGCCCTCCTAAATAGAAAGATCCCCCCATCGAGGTGACAGTGGGTGGGGAAGCTCCTGTTACGCCGGTTTCTACCCTTGACTCAAGCTCTTTTAACCTTTCCTACAAACCGTGCGATAACAATGACGATGTTCAGTTTCTACTGATGTTGATGAGAAAATTTTTCTATGAACTATAGATATGACCAACAATGTTCCCGATGCTGATGCCAATGTCCCCTATTCTTGATGATGTATTGAGTCCAATCAATTGTTATTAATGTTGTTAGTAGAATACCCTTCTTGTTAAGGGGAGTGTTGAAATATTGTAACTTCGAAGAATATTCTACCTAAGAGAGAGTTGAATAATATTATATTATATTTAATTAGGCCCTACTGTGCCTTAGTAAAAGTTGGCCCTATTGTGCCTTGATAGTTAATTGTAAATTAAGAGGGTAAAGTGACAGGTCGACCCATACCTAATTATATGCTGGACATACCACTATTTATAAGAGATGCTAGTGCATCATTTGGACACATATACAAACTAGCTCTACAACTATGAAGAAGTGCACAAGTATTGGAGGAACTACTACTGCAGCTAAGTGTGACGTCAAGGAGGGTTCTTGGTTTGTGTCTTGGTATTTCTTGATTAAGTGGTGCAATACTCTTCCTAGTGAAGAAGTAGAGGAGGATTTTCTGTTCGGTCTTTGGTCTATATATATTGAGGAAGTTTTTGCTGGGTTTTCTCCCCCATGAGGGTTTCCTAGGATAAAATGTGTTTCTCTATTGTTTCTGTGATTGCCTCTCTTTCAATGATCTTATTTATGCAACTAATGTGCTAAATTATTATAATAATAAAGAAGAACCATAACTAGCTGTATAAGTAAAAACTTCAACAAAAGGTCACCCCCTAGATGCCAAATGAAATTAGAGGGAAAACTCCATTGAATTATTGTGTTACTTTGAAACTTTTCTAGAATTATTTTAGTGATAAGGAATGATTCCAAGATACTTAAACAAGGTTTGAGATCATATTTATATGCTGGTGATCATAAATTTTCCCACATAGCCTTTCAATATACCAATTTCTCCATGTTTACCATTGAGTTTCTGGAGCTACAATCAATCAATCCTTGGATGCAAACTTGCAGACCACTTGTTTATGATATTAATTTGTTAAATGCATCATAATTTCAAGGTCACATGATTGATTGCATCACATGTATTCCATTTACTTTCCATATTGTAATTTCCCTTATATCTTGAGGGAAAAATCTTGCATACTTTTTCGTTTGCTAATACTATATCTAGCCTTTTACACTTTTGTTGAAAGAACATGGGTTGGACAGTGACAAGATTGTTTCCACATTACCAATTTTAATATTAAAACTCATGCAACCTCATGACTGGAAACAAGTTAAGTTTACTTCAATTAATTCCAATCCATACATTACAAATCAATAACCAATAACGAAATCATGTGTGGAAATTATTAAACCACCATTGTCAACCAAGAGACAAGGAAGATGAAGTTAGAACAAGACCAAAATCAACTGATGACATCTTGACACAAAGCATTGAAAACATTGCATTCAAGAGAATATGTAGTAATCAAATCTATTAATATCCTTGTCCAAGCATCCAGGAAATTCATTACTTATAAGGCATACATAAATCCATAACCCCTATAAAATCAAAGCATACATCAAAAAAGACAAGTCAAGAGAGTTTAAAACTTAGTGATGAAGCTCATGAAATAAACAATAAAGGGGGGTCCCCAAGTCTTAGGACTTGGGGATAGTTGAGGTCTCGACAACTCCCTAGTTCAATTAACATTGGCGAACCAATATTGTATTTTTATAATTGGGAGGTTGAAAAATGTTTTAGTGGACCTAGCAAGGATGGAAACAATTGCATATTTTGAAGAAATTGAGATAATAGATGAGAAGTATCCATACCCTACCCCTTTAGAATTGAATGGTACTTTGAAAATAATGTTGTTATTAATTTGAAGGAGAGTATGACATTCGAAGTAGATGTTATTGCAGTGGTGCATCACTTAGATCCATACCAAGGTCCTTGCTACAATTAACCTACTAAATATGCCTTTGAAGACACTATGTTAGACCACATCTATAGCTTGATAGTAGGGAAGAGGGAAGACTAATATGTGAACTTTACATCAAATGGGTTAGTTAGTTAGGTGAGTATATAATCCTTTGACATTTATTCTAAGGAGGCCCTCTTCAATTGATAGGACCATAATCACAATCTTTCCCCTTGGCACCACACTTTAGTAAAGAGAGTTAGATGGATTTGGATAGACATTAGAGACCCTCCCATTTATGATGATTTTAACAATGATATAGAAGATTTATTGGATGCAATGGAGAATATACTTGTGGAGGATGAGAGGGTACTAGTATTAGACATAACATTGAGGGCTATTCCATCCTGTTGGTGGGCCACAATAAGGATAGCCTACGAAGTTGTGTTGAAGTCCAACCAACAATTATACATAGGTTTGTACCCCCCTCTGGATTGAGTTTCTTGAAAAATACCAAGGAAAGGGAGACCTTGCAATTCATATAGACAACCACATATGAAAATGAAGTAGATAAAGAATCCATTAGGATTATTGGGTACATAAGTTTTTTTATACATTGGGACCTATCCCAAGGGAATGGTATCACCATGGAGAATGTAGGTGATATACCAAAGATTGGAAAATGGTTTAGGAACACTTATGTGCTTCCTTTTCCTACACTAGTAAGACTCTTGACATCACAGTTTCCCTGCATACCATCAAACACTTTCTTTTTACAAACCAATTGTGGAGAAACTTCAACCTCGAGATTTTCACAGAACACTAGTAGTTGGAAGAATATAAGGTTTTGGAGAGAAGACTAGAAGAAACCTTATTTTTTACAAAGGTTAGATAGAATGGGAGAGATGAAGATGACATAAAAGAGTTGTTACATCTCTCCTTTTAGGATCTTGATGGATCTACAAAACTAAAGGATAATGGAGAAGGTACAAGTGACAAAGAATATTATCACCCTTTGAAGTTGTGGAAGATTAACATTGGGATAGAGGAATGGGCTAGGTAGCCTTTATGGAAGTTTATTGAGAGGAGTAAGACATCTTGGATGTTGCGGTGTTACTGAAGGAATATGACGATATCTTCCCATAGAGTTTTATAGAGATGAAAGGGATTGAAGGGGAACTAGGGGAAACAAGGATTGAGATGTGGCTAGATGCAAAGCCTATGGAATAATAACCTTACCACCTCAACCCTAATGTCAAAGTAAAAAATTAAGAAGGAGATTGACTAAATGTTGGTTGCATGTCTTATTTTTCTAGTTGATGAATTTGCATGGATTTGTCCATTCATGATACACAGTAAGAATGATTATGAAGATATAATATTCTGTGTAGATTTTAGGGGCCTCAATGCAACATGAGTCCATGATCCTTTTTTGACCCCCTTTAATGATGAGGTGTTGGATCAAGTTGTTGGTAAGTAAAAACAACTCCTTTACTGATGAATTTTTGGGATACCACTAGGTGAGAATTATTAAAGAAGATAAGAAGTATACCACATTCACTACCAAGTGGGGATCCTTTGCTTACAATGTGATGCCTTTTGGTCTTAAGAATACTCTTGTTGTGTTTTCTTGGATTGTTATGTCAACCTTCAAGGATTATATTCATAATTTTCCGGAGGTTTGTTTGAATGATTGGATTATATATGGGTTGTTGAAAAATCACATAGCTATGTTGCAGTTGATGTTTGTTAGAATATTTAGACACTTATGAGTCAATTGACATCAACTTGGTATAATGTGTCATTAGTTTAAAGTGTGTTTCTTAGTGTGTCTCTTTAGTATGCATTATTATGCATTTGTAATCTGACGGTCTTGGTATGTTCCCGACATAGAATGATCTGACGACTCATATTATCCTCGATCTTAATGGTTACATCGATCCATGAATTAATGCCCAATTGGTCCATGATATCTATATAAAGAGCATGGAGGATAATTTTCTGATGATCGATTGTGAGAAATCTCTTTGTAATATTTTTTCTTTTGCATTAATAAATTGCCTCAAGTGGCCACATTGGCTGGGGCCGTGGATGTTTCCCCACAGGCGTTTTACCACGTAACAACATAGACATGTTAATATTTGAGAAGGTTGTGTAAGTGGTTATTGAAGGTGTTTTCTCTCTGTTGGAATACCCGTGTTGTTGAACATGGTATCAAGGCGCATTTGAAGATCCGCTCTAGTTGTAGATCAAGATCTTGAAGACGTGATGCCACATCTCTGGTTTCTTCTATTTTTATACATTTTTGGGTTGAGAGGACTATTCCATTGCGTTTGAAGCGCTCATTTCAGTTAGGAATGCTTTTCTTTTCACTCGAAAAGGTTTTCGTTTTCCCTATATACAACCATTTTAGTCATATTCAGAGGTATGAAGCCTGGATACGCCCTTTTTAAATTTTTACTGAGATAATATTCCAGTTTTTTGTTTTTTATTTCTAGGTTGCTTCTCTTTCCGGTCTGTGTATGCTATTTTTCTTGTGCTCCGTGCGATCTCAAAAAATCGGAAATAGAACAAAAATTATGTTCTTGTCTGCATATGATCTTGGACGTGCGCTTTGTGCAGTCTCGAGAAATCAGAAACAAAAGGAAAACTTGAATTTTCTAGGTAAGATAACCGAGATATAACCCTTTTTGTTGTCGAGAAGCGAATTTTTTTTGTGTGAATGCATGGAAATATTTTTTTTTAGCATGCACTTCAAGGTCGTCAACAACAACAACAACCCCCATCCTCCTCCTTAAGATTATAATGTGTTTTGCACTAGTTCACTTGGTCAACAATTGCTTTACTTAGTAAGAGGTTTTGAGTTAAAGTCTCTTTTTTGTTTTTTTTTGAAAAAGTTCATGCATTCATTGTAAAGTGTATTTCACCTAAATTATAAAAGTAAATCACCATCAAGTAGCTTTAATATTGATTTTTTAGTTACTTTTTGCATGCAACTTTAATTTACAAAGTAACTTCATTGTAAAAGTGATTCTCGCTTATTCTATAAAAGTGAGTCACTTCATAAGCAACTTATTTGTAAAAGTAAGGTTATAAGAAATTTAGTGAAAGAGCAGCATCACCACATGGATCAACTTCCACTTGCCACGTGGCTTTTTGGTTACTGTTTATGCCTTTTTTCAAAAGGGCATAACTTTCTTGTTTGAAGTTCGTTTTCATTGCCATTTTTTTTTAAACAACCTATTTTTTTGAGAGATTTCCATCCAAACCATTGGTCTTAGATTTTAAATCCATATAATCTGCATATTTCAATATGACTTCTCCCAATGATCTTTTTCTTAACATTACGAACTACTTCTCATTGAAATCCCATATGGAGGATGTACTAAGAAGTAAAGGATTGTACCAGATTACCTTGGAATAAGAACTAGAACACATTAATGATGAAAATAAAGTCAAATGATATAATAAGAGTGATGAATCACATGGACTAATTAGAATGTCCATCTCTCCTGATTTAAGGTTTCACCTTCAAGGAATTGATGCCCCCGATGAAGCTTGGGAAAAGCTTCAAGCTATGCTTGGTAAACATAATATTATTCGAGCCCACTAGTTAGAAAATCAGTTGATGAATTTAAGTCCTAATGATTTTCCTTGCGTTGAAGATTATTTTTTTAAGTTCAAAACACTTAGAATTTTAGGTATAGACTACAAACTAGATCTAAAGGAAGAACGATGCGTATATGTTATTATTTCTAAGCTTGGTAGTGCATATTCTATTTTTGTATCAAACTTTTATGCCACCAGAGAACCTCTAGGGAGTGCTTATAAAGAACCCTCTCTTGAGTCTTTTTGTGATGCTTTGATTCGAGATAAAGATAAGCTTGTGAAACTTGGATTGATCAACACTGCAAGTACATCCAACAAAGCCTTAGTTTCCTAGTAGGAAGATAAATCCAAGAATCCCAAGTAGCAACATCCTTGCCACAACAATAAAAAAAACAAGGGTTCCAAACCATCTTCGCTAGCTTCTACTCCTAGTTGTGACAAAGCAGAAAAATCAAAAAGTAAGAAGACTGACAAACATTGCAAATTTTGTGGAAAATATGGTCATTTGGAGTCTAAATGTTTTAAAAAGATGGAAGCCTTAGAAGTAGTGATGAAGAAACACAATATTAATATTGATTCTTCTTCTTATTCTTCTCATGGACATGCACTTTCAACTTTTGTTTTCTCCTTCAATGTGACTTCTACTTCTTCTTCTGATGAGTGCTTATTGATTCTTGAGCATCTTATCATATGGCTAAGGATAAAGCCATATTTTATGCTCTTAATGAATGTAACACCAAGAAAATATTTGTTGGTGAAGATAGATATCTTAACGTTTTAGGGTTTGGAACAATTAAGGTAGATAATGGTTATTTCAATGATGTATTATGTGTTCCAAGTCTTTCCTACAACCATCTATCAGATCACTCATTCAGGTAAAGGTAAAATTTTAGATTTTTCACCTCACCGAGTTGTAATCAAGGATTTAAAAGATCCTAAGCATGTCATCACAACTGGAATTTTTGATGATATTTCCAGGTTGTACAAGTTTTACAACTTTGGGTCATCACCTTTTCCATCATTTTTTGTTGCTCATAGAGATGACTTGAACAAACTTTGGCATGAGCGGTTTGGTCATCTAAACTATCTCTCATTGCAACAACTATGTAATCAACATATGGTGACTAGTCTTCCTCTTGTTTCTTGCAGAGATGGAATTTGTGTCAGTTGTGTTCTCTATAAACATCATTGGGACAATTTTGACAAACGTGCCTCTTGGCACACCTCGACCCCTTTGTAGCTTGTTCATGGTGATTTGTGTGGTCTGATTTCTTCTCCTTTCTTTGGGTGCAAGTATTTATTAAATTTCATTGATGACTTCTCTAGATGCACTTGGGTTTCTTAAAACTTAAGAGTGAAGTTTTTGTCCTACAAGGCCCTTGTAGAAAAATAATCTAGACATTAACTTCAAAGGTTAAGAACAAATAATAGAGGTGAATATGTGAACAATAAATTTACAAGTTACTACACTGCACAAGGCATTCAAATGCAACATACTATTCCAATATTCCACAACAAAATGATGTTGTTGAAAGAAAGAATCACACATTAAAGGAAATGGTGAATTGTATGATCCAATCTAAAGGATTAAGTATTCATTATTGGGTGGAAGCCATCAACTGTGAAAATGACATAGTAAATCACACTCCCACAAAGGATCTAAAAAATATAACACCGAAAGAAACATGGAATAAAATTAAGCTAGATGTCAACCACTTCTATGTATTTGGTAGTGTAGCACGAACTCACCTAAAAGTGATAAGTATATTTTTTTGGATATTATTAAGATGTCAAAGGTTACAGACTTCTTCAACCTCATTCCAATGAAATTATTATTAGAAGAGATGTTAAATTTGATGAAAATATCTTAGCTTACGATCCTAATTCAACGTTTTTCCATCTTTGGCCTGCGATCCATCTTTGATGTTTGTGCCATCTTCTGTTCCTATTCTAGTTTATTCTTCTTAAGAAGATGACAATGAGTATGAAAATTCACCTCTGCATGCTCACCTTTGTCTAGATGAGTCCATTGAACATGAAACTGCACCAACACCACTGCTTCCCAGATGGGTCTGTTCAACTAGAGAAGCAACTGGTGATCCTTCAGATCAACTTCGGAAACATTCACAGTTCCCATGAGCCTCTTCTCTTTTGGATCAGGTCTCAGAGACTCATGATCCAAAAACATTTTTAGAAGCTTCAGGTCATCCAGATTGGGACACAATAATGAATGAAGAGTATCACTCTTTAATAACAAATGATAATTGGGATCTTGCACCTCTTCCAAAAGGAAGAAAACTTGTCATATGTAAATGAGTGTATGTAACTAAGTATTCATAAGATGGAAGTGTTGAAATATACAAGCATCAATTAGTTGCTAAAATATTCTCTCAAGTTGAAGGCATTGACTATAATGAAACCTTTTCCCCCGTAGCCAAATTGAATTCCATTTGCCTTGTTCTATCCCTTGCAACCTCACATAAATGGGAGTTCCATCAGATGGATGTCAAATCTGCCTTCTTGCATGGGGATTTGCAAGAAGAAATCTAAATGGAACAACCTCTTGGCTATGTCCAAAATGACTCCAGCCTTATCTGTCGCCTTAAGAAATCTCTTTATATTCTTAAGCAAGTTCCTCAAGCTTGGTATGCCAACATGGACAACTTTCTTCTTGACACTAAATTTTATAGATGTCATTCTGATCCTAATGTATATAACAAGAAAATAGGAAGCCATCACATAATACTTGTTCTTTATGTTGATGATCTTATCCTCACTATTAATGACCCTAAATTTTTAACCCATGTGAAATATAGCTTTAAAAAGAAATTTGAAATGAAAGAATTACGATATTTGCATTATTTGCTTGGCCTCCAAGTATTGCAAACCAAGGAAGAAATATTTATTTCCCAGTCCAAGTATGCTTGTGACCTTATTCGCCAGTTTCACATGGATGATTCTAAACCAATCCCTTCTCCCTTCCAATCTGGAGTGAAACTTGCTACCACTTGTACTTCTCACGAAGTTGATGCCACTTTGTATTGTTAGTTAGTTGGTAGCCTCTTATATTTGACTCATACATGTCCTAATATTTCCTTTTTTGTTGGTATTTTTTTTTCGGTATATGTAAACACCCCATGAAATCCATTGGCCGAAAGCAACTAAAAGGATACTTCGGTATGTCCAGGGTACAATTCAGTTTGGGATACATTACAGTTTAGGGGGGACTCCTTTGTTGGTTGGTTTCACTGATTCGGATTGGGATGACAACCCTGAGGATTGAAAGTCTATTGCAGGTTATATTTTCAGCCTTGGTTTTGAACCTATCACTTGAGCTTGTAAGAAACAACAAGCTATTACTCTTTCTTGAGTAGAAGCAGAGTACCGAGCAATGGTTAATGCAAGTCAAGAAGCCTTGTCGATTTGAATGATCCTTTTATACTTAGGCTTCTAGAAGAAACATACGACCACCCTTTGGTGCAACAATCAAAGTTCCATCAAGCTCATCAAAGACCTATTTCAACATCAACACAAAAAACACATCGAGATACACATGCACTTCATTAGAAAACTCATTCACGATTGAGTTATTGAAGTGTTATTTTTCCCTACAAAAGATCAAGTTGCAGACATTTTCACAAAGTCTTACAAAAACGAAGTTTTCCAATATTCGATCTATGTTAGCAGTTCAAGAAGTTGTCATTAAGGGGGGATAGGATCCAATGCCTCCTTCCTTCTCCTATTGTGTCACCTTTGTAAATTTTTCAATTCTATCCCAAGTTGTTCTTAAGGGGGGATGTTAGGATATTTACACAATTAAGAGTTAGTTAAGATCAACTTGGTCTAAAGTGTCATTATATTAAAGTTTTTTTCTTAGTGTGTCTCTTTAGTATGCATCAATATGAATTTGTAATCCGACGGTCACAATATGTTCCCGACATAGAGTGCTCTGATGACTCATATTCTCGTCAATATTAACAACTACATTGATCCATGGCTTAACAATCGATTGGTCCATGATCTCTACTTAATGAGCATGGAGGGTCATTTGTTGATGATAGATTGTGAGAAAATCTCTATAATATTTTTTCTTTTGCATTAACAAATTACCTCAAGTGGCCACATTTCCTGGGGTTGTAGATGTTTCCCCACAAGGGTTTTACCACATAAAAACATCAGTGTATTGATCTTTGATCTGGTTGTGTGAGTGGTTATTGAATGTGTTTGTCCTCTGTTGGAATACATGTGTTGTTGAACAATGTTTGAACACTGCAGACAGTTATATATCTCCTTAAACATGAAAGAGTGTGTCTTTTGCACACTTTTTTCCATGTTATTTGGGCTACATTGTATGTAAGGATGGAATCCTGGTGGACACTATCAAGACTATTGTGATTTCAACGTACATGTGTCAACCAATGTTCGAATTTTGCACTCCACTTTCGGTCACTTTGGATACTACATGAGGTTCATTCGCAATTACACCTCTAGCGCAAAATTGATGGAGAAATTTCTGAAGAACTCAAAAGTTTTTCAATGGACCAAAAAATGTGAAACTTCATTCACCATATTAAAGGAGAATCTTGTTAGTGTCCTTGTTTTAGTATTTCCTATTGCTATGTGCATTTTTATGTAGATGTAGATACCTCCAATATTTCCCTAGGTGTGGTCCTCACCCAACTAGGAGAATGAGATATGGATTACCCTGCATATGTTTCTAGTAGAAATATCTCACAGGATGAGACCAACTGCACACTGAAAAAACATGAGGGGTTGGCTATGGTGTATCCACTGCAATTTTTTCTCCATTACTTGTGGGGAGGACACTTCAAATTCTTAATAGATCACCCAACATTCAAATACTTGGTTAATAATCCTATTTTAGAAGGTAGAATCTGTAGATGGTTACTTTTGTTTCAAGAGTTTAATTTTGAGGTTATAAAGAAGCCATGGAAACATCATGTGGGTCTTGATCACTTATTAAGGATTGAATCTAGTGAATTAGGTGG
>WSFP011570662.1:0-10768 GCA_009831015.1 Picea engelmannii
CCAAGTTAAAAAAACTATTTGTGGCTATATCGACGAACTTTCGTGTAAATATTGACGAAAATCCCACCCTATTTAAAAAAGAAAACATGAAAATAATAGAAACGTGGAAAAAATTCATGGAATAATCTGCCCATATGTAATAGTTCTCCTTTTGAAGCAGTCTATGGGAAAAATCATTGTTGGTTCTATGATACATTCCAGGTGTCTCCAAGGTTCAGGAGGTTGACAACAATCTTATAGTTCGAGTGACCATTGTCTGCACCCTCAAAGAAAATTTGGTCATGGATAAGAATCGTATGAAGCAACGAGAAGATCATGGTCATTATGAACGTCATTTTGTTGAAGGGGACCAAGTCTTTCTTCATATGAAACCTTATAAGAAGAATTCACTGAAGAAATTTGAAGACGTGACCTACCAATTATCTCTACCCAATCATTCTAAGCTCCATCCTATTTTTCATGTCTCGTGCTTAAAGAAAGTGATTGGAACTAAGTGCCAAACTCAAACTAGTCTCCCTGAGTTGGTTGAAGGTTCCATTAGGTTTCAGCCACAAGAAGTCTTGGACCATTGAAAGTGTCATCTCCATCAACGCATCATCAAGGAAGTGTTAGTTTATTGGAAAGATACAACTCCAAAAGATGTCGCCTGGAACAAGATTGTTCTTCAAGGGGGAGGGCATGTTAGGGAACTAACCTCCCTAACCCCTCACGTAGGTAGAATAATATGTTTTCGATGTAATAAATTCCAACGTCCTTTAATAAGGCCTATATAATAATGTGAACAAGTCTAATGTAACAAGACTTAATATAAATCTTTCGCTTCTAGAAAGATCTTCCTCTAGAATTTTCTTTAGAAGATATAATTAGTATGAATAAGAGTAGGAGGTATGAGAAAGCCTTGTCTTGGGAAGTATTGTAATATAGCCCTTCTTTGCTGGAGGTTTCCTCCCTTGAAGAGGCAAGTGAACATTGTTTTCTATAAATAAATGTATCATATTTGGTATTTTGGTTCTCTACATTTTCATCATTCGCTGGTATTTGCTGCAATATTTCTATTTTATGCTATTTATAATAGATATGGTACCTAAAAAATTGAGGCACCTATCTTGGATGTTCAGGAAAATATATTTTCATGATCAATAACATTTCTTTAACCAACTCGGGGGATAAAATTCAAAGAGTTCATAAAGGTTTTCACGAACCATACTATCCATGGTCTTAGTATATGATTTTATTTGAAAGGTCCTGCAAAGTCGATAGTCTAAGGATATTACTTCCTACTATGTTTGCATGAGGACATGGAAATACACATTTATGAGGGAGATGTTGGCCTCCCATTTTTTCATTATTAAATACCATTTTTTCCACTACCATCCTACTTTTATACCTGAATCTGGCCATATTATCATGGAATTCCATGCTTCTAAGCCCAAAACCTTTTGTTAGGACCACACAATGTACCTTTTTGCCTATACTTTTTGCCACTATTATACTCTTGATCACCCATATTTAGACTCATACTATCACTTTAACTGATCATCCCAAAGGTATACAACGTCCCTTCTCATTACTATACGTTTAATCTGTTTTGCATAATATTTTACATCACTCTCGTACTTGACCATTGATTAGAAATGCATAAGTGTTCAAAACTGCAGATTAGCACTTGAGGCCTATTGCTGAAACACAGAAAAGTCCGAGGTCGCAGTTGCTGAAACACAGAATTGATGTTGAAACACAGAGCTGTCATACAATTTGAGGTCACTGATGCTGAAACACAGAGCTGTCATACAGTCTGAGGTCACAAATGCTGAAACACAGAGACGTTACACAGTACGGAGTCGCAGATGCTGAAACACGGAGCTGTTACACAGTCCAGAGTTGCATATGCTGAAACACAGAGGAAACCGCTAGGACCGACGATGCTGAAACACAAAGGAAGTCGTTACAGTCAGCGGTCAACAAAGCTCTAACCATCGCTCCTACACAAGAATGTCGACACAGTCAAGAGCGCAATTCACGTGGCTGAAACAGCCCGTGAATTGCGATGCTGAAACAACATCAGCAGCAACAAGAAGAAGTTGTTACACCAGCCGTAACAGCAATACCTCATTCAGCTCTTGTAATAGCATTCTGTTGCGCAAGGCTAGGACATCCTATGCTGGTTTAGAAAGTAGATCTGACTAAGGATAGGACTCAGATACACATTGTAATTTATTGTATCGAAGGGGTTCCCTCTTTAAATAAGAGGAAATCATCATTCGAGGGATCCAAGTTTTATGTATTGAGAAAAGCTTCAGAGAGAGGGACATACTTTCATTCCAGATTGTAATGTGGTATTTTGATAGATGAATAAAAGACTGCTTTGAGTATCCTTCTCTAGCTTTCTCGTTTCAGGGGAATCTTGTGAGAAGGGAGGGCCCACCTTCTTCACAAGATTCACCCGTTAGTTTAGAAGTGTGTTAGTATAATCTCTGTTTATGCTTTGATTAATTTCTGTTTGCTGAAACACTACTTTTAATGAATTCCGCTTTGCTGAAACACTACTGAACTCTCTCTTAGTTTATTGAATGAAATTCGTAATTCTTTTTATTAGCAATCTTGTGTGATGATTTTATGAGGCTAGCCAGAGATTGGGTTAAGGGTTCCTTCTCAGAAAGGAAGGAATCAGAACATCCTGTTCTCTGTAGATTTCAATTACTTCTGCAAGTGTGCTAGCTAGAGACTGGGTTAAGGGTTCCTGCTCAGACATGAAGGAATCAGAACATCCTGTCCTCTATAGATTTCATTTAATTCTACAAGTGTGCTAGCCAGAGATTGGGTTAAGGGTTCCTGCTCAGATAGTAAGGAATCAGAACATCCTGTCCTCTGTAGATTTCATTTAATTCTGCAAGTGTGCTAGCCAGAGATTGGGTTAAGGGTTCCTGCTCAGACAGGAAGGAATCAGAACATCATGTTCTCTGTAGACTTCCATTATTTTTCACAAGTGTGCTAATCAGAAATAGGGCTAAAAGTTCCTTCTTAGAAAGGAAGGAATTAGATGGCCTTGTTCTCTGCTAGATAGAGTTAATTTTCTCTGCATTACTGTTTTCATGAAAGAGTGTTAATCGGAGTTAAAGTGCTAAAGTATCTGTTGAGAGTAAGGGTCTTGTTCTTTGGTTGCAGAATAGTTGTTCTTTCCTGTTGCAAGTGATATTTTAATGTAATCCAGGATTCTTTAGATTAATCTTTAAGATCTGCAATAGGTAAGTTGCTTTCCTGTGATTTAATTCAGAACTTCAGTTTATTCAAGCAAGTGTGATTAGTATAAGTTCCTTTACTACAACTCTAAGTGGCTTTTGGAATTGAGCATATATAGTGCGTGGTTATCTTTGAAATAAAAAGACTTCCCTGGGTTGACAATTCATGTATCACTTGATTGTTTGAGTCAATTAAGCAATTATAGTGACCAACACCTTTCAACAATCTCTTAGAGGTAATTGTTTCCTATTTTATTTCATTTCATAATTTCTTAGTAGATTATAATGAGGTTTTTAAGTTAAACTTGCTAATGATGAATTATTCAGTTCAGTTCATGTACCTAGTGTTCAGTTCCTGAACCTGACCTCCATGGTTAGCATATGTGCTCACACCTAAATGGAAAATAGCCACAATGGTTTTGAAGATATAGATGCTAGCATGTTCTATGTCCATTGGTTTTTTCCCAGGTCGCACATGGAAATTTGTAGTCATGGTCAAGGGTTTTCAGTAAAAAACATGAAAAATTAGCAACAATTAACTTCTGGCACGATTCTCTAGGTGAAGAAGATGGATCTTGAAATTCCAGAACATGGGTTTTGTGCAAGATGGTCTAAATTGAGTACAATGCAGGAATATTTATGAAATCAAGCATGATTAATAAGTTATGGAGGTGTTTCCAAACTGGTCTTTCCCAGATAAATGTTGCGGTTCGTTTTCAAGTTATTCAACAAATTCAGTTCAGATCTTTGGTTCTATTATCCATAGGAAGGCTCTACGATAGCATATAAAATTGAAACACGATGTGTTCATTTCCCACATTTTCTAATATCATATGGATGGTTATTTAGAATCAAGGGAAGTTTAATTTTATTGTTTTTGTAGCTATTCTTGATGCTCTAATATTCGATATCAAAGGGGTCATTCTCATCTATGTGATCAAGGATCCTTCTATATATTCACACTCTATAATGTAATGAAAACAAGGAATGCAATCATTGAATTGAATCCATTGGACATCACTACGAATTGTTGTTTGCATTTGTCACAAAACGATTGTGTATGGATTGGTGTGTGCATTGTAACTTGAGAAATTTGTTTATGTAATACAAATCTCAGTTTTGATCTATGGTGTTTATTAGATCCCAATGTTGTAAGTACACAAGTTTATTGCTAGTTGTCAAGGGCCCACCAATCTGGGATGCGTAGCTAGTTTTGTAATTTGTTAGCTTAGTTATCATTTTAGTTTGATTATTCTTTATAGACTTAGATGTTATAGTTCCTATTTTGATTTGGATTTCTTTGTCAACAATAAATCTGTAACTTTTCTTGCATTTAGAAAAATTGATAATTTCCTTAATTCTCTTTTATGCTTTCTTATCATTTCCATTTAGCTTGATGCTTATTCTTATGTGTTTCTTTTGAACTGATAAAATTCCAAGGATTCTAGTTTGTTATAGTCATTGGGACTCTTGAGAGATGAACTCATCATTGTGTAAGTACAGGAACATTTAGGTGGAAAGGAGTACCTCGAGCCCTGATAAATAGCAACTCTTAATAGGCCAATACTTAGTTTTGATATGATTCTTTTGTTATTTTATTTTGAGTGAATGCATATGTTAAAATGAATGGAAATAATCTCTTCGAGTTGAATTTGCACAGAGACAAGTAATTTGAATGAAAAAACATAGTATCACCAGTAAGGACTTGTCATACTTGACATAGAAATTTGCATCTTTAGTTTATAGATTCCATCATTTACCTTATAAGCTCATAATTCCAAGATTAGGTCAGTAACATTTTAAAAGTGTTACACTCTTTTGTTGATTGATTTGGGTGGTATTTTTAATGGTATGCATTCTTATAAAAGTTAAATTGAAGTAATTAGAACCCATTAAGTTTGATAAGCTAGTCATCTCTCAAGTGGATGAACAATTACAACTCAAGTGAAATATTTCACTATATTCCATTAATGGAACCTCAAACTAATGAAATAGTCATTGTTCATGTGTTTGATTTACAGTCTTAGGTATTTATATCCCCTTGCAAATTGAAGTCTAAGTATTCATTGATTAAATGATATTTCATAAGAAGACATATCTATGCATAGACTATATATCTTGACATAGAATGCAACACCCTTGTCCATCTTGATATGAATATGTGAATACAAAATCGAAGTGTTTGAGATTTACTTTTCATTTCCTTGGATTGCTTTGTGATTTGAATACACTTTTTCTTTTTGGATTGATATCTTTAGTAATAGGAAATTTGATTTCATTTATTGCATTCCGAAGTGTGTCTTGTTGAAAATAGTTGTTAGCATAGGCTAGAATAGGATCCAATCCTGCATTTCCTGTTCTTGCATCTCAAATTCTATGAACTCCTGAATTGATATATTTAATGTCAAGGATTTATACATATAAATAACCCAACACATCTATAGATAGGTTCATTTTAGAGATAGGACGTTAGGTTCATGTGTGATATTCTCTCATCATTGTCATAGTATAGATTTGATGGGTAGTGCATTAGTTTCTTTATGTTGTATTATGTAGACAGTTTATTGCAGGAGCCTCGATTGATTAGGTGGGAAGATGTTTTTCTGAGATAGTTTTTTCATGCATTAAATCCTTGTCGTGTTGTTTTTTCTTGGACGAGCTTCTTCCCATTCACATATAATTTGTATACACTATTTTTTGAGAGGGTTCATCCCACTCAACCATAGGTACCCCTCTTTCCTACTAGGCCTATGTTTGATGCATGTATGTGCATGTGGGGGAAGTTGATTCCCAAGAGGGGCTAGTCAGAGTTTCCCATTACTCTGGTGGGAAAGGAGGTATTTTATTTATTTTCTAGCGAGGATGATTTTGTCCTCAATATTGTAGAGTACCCATATGCAAGGATAGATTGGAGAGCATGTCCAAACATCTGATTTACAACAGAGGAGTCAATAGCTGAGAGAGGTAATATTATTGTTATGTTTTGATCAATATATTTGCATACTTTTATGCCATATTTAATGCACATGTAATTTATTGTTATTATTTTATTATTATTATATATTGTTTTGCATATATTGACATATATGTTGGGGATGGGCCTCCCCAACATGAGGGAGGCCCAGCCTCCAGTAGTACAAAGACCCAACATGCCATGTGACATGTTCTCAAATTTATATCTTTGTAGCACTTGCCCCATACTTTTTGTACACCTTTTTTCCATTTCCATTTCCATATTAATACACGTTTCATCCATAGTGATGAATTTTTGGTCAAGGTATAATCACTCACTTAACATGCCATTTCAATACTTATTCTTATGCATTTTTAGGATATTATCACTTTTGTGCTAACAATGGTATACAGGAACAAAGTTGCATAGGTATCTTCCCAACACAAGAGATGCAACCCCTGTTCAAGCATGGTTGATGCAACTATGGTCATTGTTGCAACTCTCATTACTACAAATCCCAGTGATGCAAGTCCCATTGTTGCAACTCACAATGCTGCAACTTTTAGTGTTGCAAATCTCGCTATGTTGCAACTCTCACTACAGGACCCTTGTTGCAACTCTGAGTCAAGTGCTATAACTTTGCATCTGCCATAACAACTCAATAGTAAGTTGCACAACTATCACAAGGAATCAACTAGTTAGCTAAACAACTACGCAGCAACACAACAAGAGAAAATGGGTGCTAGAAGGGAATGGACAACTCATCCACCACTTGCCATGGATGATTTAGTCATCATGCACCCAAGTTTTTCCATCCTTTGGAGAAAACAATGTAATGAAATAAGACAACCCGATTCTCATGGGTGTCCATCAATTCTCTTAGTTAATTTAGGAAGAGACCATTTTCTATAAATACCCTCGCTCTCTATGAGCCGAGGGACGAATAAAAATCATAAGAAAATCTGTGAATCAAATTGTATTTCTTTGCACATTTCTATTTAATATAAGTTATGTTATGTTCCTTTCTAATTAATGTTGTATTGAGTATGTAAGCATCCTACTGCATTCTTAGACCAATACTTCATATAAGGAGGTAGGGACCCGTCCTTAGCTCGATACAATTTGTATTTTATAGAATTAGTTGTAGCATTTATTTCTATCATTTCATTATTTCTAGAAATTATTCTATTAACATCTTGCTGCAACTCTAGTTATTTTCATTGTTGTAACTCTAGTTTGTTGTAGCTCAATGCTAACATTGCAAGGTATCATTTTTTGATAAATGAGTGAATAGTTGTAACATATTTTCTATATTTCCATTTCTTTCCAACAATTCCTCTATTAACATCGTGCTGCAACTATGAAATTTTCTCGTTGCTACAACTTTTTTTCTTCCACTCCATGTTGACATTGCAAAGGCTTGTCTTTTGATTGGATAATGTATATTTGTAGCATATCTTATTCATTTTCAATTATTTTCGTCAATTCCTCTATTTAAATTTTGTTTCAACTTTAATATTTCCATTGCTGCAATTCCGGTTGTTGCAACTCGTGTTGTTGTAACTCATGTCATTGTGACTCTTGTTACTGCAACTCTGGCTTCAACAAATTTCGTTTCTACAACTTCAGATCTATCTTTCTAATTAACAATATTGTGGTTTGTAGTTTGAGATAGTTTATTTCCTTTGTTTACAAGCACAGTGTGGTTTGGTTCTCATAAATTGAGGTTTGTTGCATCTCAGTACATGAGATGTAACATATTTGTTGCATTAGTCAAGATCATCTTAATACTTGAACAAGTCACTTTTACTTTCCTACAAGTGTGATTTAATTTCCTACAAGAGTGATTTGATTTTTCGCAAGTGTGATTTACTTTCCTACAAGAGTGATTTACTTTCCCGCAAGTGTGATTTGTTTTCCTGTAAATGTGATTTACTTTCCCAAAGTGTGATTTACTTTCCCGCAAGTGTGTCATTTACTTTTCTGCAAAAGTATGTTTCCATTCCTGCATGTGTGTAGAGTATTTTAGTCTGGTGACTTGATACAAGCATCTTCACATATTTCCTTGTGACATTCGTTTAGAAGTACTACAACTCATTGGCAATTACAACATTATACTTACACATATGGTGCATGACAATTCATAAGTTCAATACGACCTTAGATTCATAATTAAATGCCCAACTCTTCAATTGATTACTAAATCAATTAGGAAGTAATTGAAATGTTCATCACCACGCGGGTCATATATGAGAGTCTAACTAGAGGTGGAAGATGAGATATTCCTTGTAATGACTAGTCACAACATGGTACCTGCACCCCCTAGAGACATATTACGGGTAGAAGATATCTCTAATACACGGAGAAGTTTTCCTCTTGACATGAAGATTTTGATGCATCATATTTATGGTTCCTTCAACCTCATCGATACGTTGAGAAGTGGTGCTCATGATACCACTACATCTATCTTATAAATAGAACCATCCACATCCTCTATTCCACCACATGGTCCTCCTTCTCCTCCTGATTCTCCTCCACATGAGTCGAATCCAACATCTACCGATCCTTTTTCTTCCCCTCCACATGTTTCTGAACTTGCATCCACATTTGATCGTCCTCCTCTTTCCCCTCCACATGTGTATGAAACTATATCCACATTTGATCCTCCTCCTCCCCTATCCCCCTCCTCCTCTTGATTCTCCTCCGCATGTGTCACCGTATTCTATTGATCCTTCCCCTCCTCCTCCGCTTCTTTCACCATCCACCGATCATTATATTTCTCCTAATCCACATGTGCCATCATCCACCAATCCCCCTCTTGCTCCTCTTCCTCCACATGTGTCACAAGATTTTGATTCTTTGGACACTATGATCACATTAGGTATTGTTTCACATGTTCATGATATTGATATAAAGACACTTGATAGTGCACTTTTGTTGACATTTATTTTTGATATAGTTGTTATTGATAGAGGCTCTACCTCTGGTAGCAGATACATGCACCTAGCTCTGGTGGTGGATCTAGCTAGTGGTGGTACTGATCGAGATTTATATTGATTGTTTTATATTTGACTGGAGATCTATATATGACATTTTTATTGCATATTTTGCTAAGATGTGTGTTTGACATGTATATTCATATGTATATATTTCATGTATATTATGTTTTTCATATAATGTTGTAGTTATTGTTTGATTTATAAAATGTAATATGAGTATGATAATGATGAACATTGTTAATGATTTATGTGTTTTTAAGTGAAATTTGATGTGTCTCTCATTTAAATTTACATTTTCCATATAATGTTTAACTTTACTTTTATGAAATCGTTTAATTTGGATTGTGATTGCAAAAAGTTACAACCATTAATGTCATATAATGTTTAGTTGTTTTTCAAGGTGAATTGTTTGTTTTCCAACAAGATACAATATGTTGATTAAATATGTTTAGAAACAAAAATATGTTGAAATTATTGTGATTTGAATATTTACGTCTTTTTCATATATTATAATAATAGCATTATAACAAAATTATTCACTATTAATAATGTTGATCATGTAATAATTATGTTATTTTCTAATTTTTTTTTATCATTCCAATATTACAAGACAAAGTTATAATACGATTGTTTACTAAAACCACAATTATTATATTGTATTAATATTTAATTTTTCCAAATATTTTATTAATTTATATTATCCAACTATTATAATATATGAAATTTATTCAATTAAATTTAAAATAATAAATATAGAGAATAATAATACATTTTGATCTATACACTTTTGATGAAATGGATTCACAATCTTTTACACGAATACAAACTTTATTAATGTTTTATTAAAAATAACTTCACCCAACATTTTATAATTAGTATTTTAAGAATTAATAAAATTGAGAAAGGTTTCTATACTTTTAGATAAGTATGGATCATTAAAAAAATTCTTAATTTTGACTAGGCTCTAGAAAAATACTCTTTTAGAATTTCCATGTCTTTCCTATATTGACACTTATTTCAAGGAGAATGCAAAAATAATGATTACTATAAGTTTATATGATTATAAAACTAAAGGATTGAGTGGAATAGGTTAAGGCCATGATAGTTTCACTATTTAAGGTGGGAATGCCATCAAAGTTGGTAACCCGAACAACACAAGTACTATAGATGTTGAATGAAGTTATTTTATTGGAATTGTACTTAGAAGTTCAATCAAAGCAAGTATATATTTGTTTAAATTTTGATTTTTTCAAGCAATACAAATTATCAAGTTTGAATATTTTTTAATATCTTCATTTTTTGTTAAATAAAATATAATTTTAAATAAATATTTACTATTGTGCACCACCAATTTTCTGATATCTCAATTAATGCTTAGTAATTTGAATGTTAACATAAACATATTTTAATACAATACAACATAAATATGTTATAATAAACAATAAATATGACAATGAAAATATATCAAACCCACATCTTATGCTTGTACATCTATTTAATGAATTTTCAATATGGTGGTTGTAAATGGTTGCTAACTTTTCATATCCAACATTATTATAAAATGAACAAAAAAAAAA
>WSFP011570663.1:0-10768 GCA_009831015.1 Picea engelmannii
TTTTTAATAAATTAGGTGTCACCTTGCTGTATGTGGACTTCGTGTGGTCCTTACAAGTCTTGATTACCTAATTTAACTAAATGCCATTGGTACAACCTTGCGGAATTTTAAAGTCCCTAGGAAACTAGCATGTGGACATGTGGGTCCTTACTAATCCTTTAACTCCCTAGTGTGATTTAATCTAAGAAAGCTTCAAAACTATCCTAGATTGTGCACATGTGGGCATGTATGGGCCCGTTACAAAACCTTTAAACTTCCCTAGTGATTTAATCTAAGAAAGTAAATTTCAGCACTATCCTATCTTTGTAGCATGTGGGCATGTA
Source organism: Picea engelmannii (assembly GCA_009831015.1). NCBI lineage: Eukaryota > Viridiplantae > Streptophyta > Pinopsida > Pinales > Pinaceae > Picea > Picea engelmannii. The sequence goes on from WSFP011570663.1 coordinate 324, forward strand.
TGGGCCCTTACAATCTTAAGATGTGTTTGAAAAATGAACTAAGAGGAGTCTCGAGGGGGTTGTTGTCCTCTCCTAAAGATTTTGTCTTTTAAGGGAGATGAAATTTTCCCTCAATCGCTTTTCTGATTCTCAAGGTCTCTCTGTGGCGCGAGAGAAGAGCATACTAAATGATTGAAATCTAATTTCTAGTCCCAATGAAAGATTTATATGTGATTTATAATGATTCCAACTTAACTTTTAATCAAAGCAAGCCATCCATGTGGAAAAATGAAAGCAAAAAATAATAATAATAATGATTTTAACCCCCTAAGTGCCTATGTTTTAACTATCCCTTCGTGTGGAGAGGGAATCTAAGTGTGGTTCATATTAAAATTTTCATAGAATCAAGCTTAAGAAGGCTATGGGCCCTCCAAAAATCACAAAAACCCTTACAATGTGTGAATTTCTGAGCAGATGCACGGGTCACAGAGTAGACAGAGGCGCATGTGGCGCCAATGCGTAGCTAAAAGAAAACCCTTTGGCGCAGGTGCGCAGAATGCGCTAAGAAAAACAATGGGTTGGGTGCACGTGTGCTGAAGACGCACCTGTGGGTCAAAAAAACTGTGCACTTCTGTTACACAGTCGTGAAGAAAATTTCAGATGAAATTCTCTCAACTCAGCTTTGAATTTGGCTTTCTGCAGGTCAGCTTGGGCCGATTATGGTTCCTGCAAGTTAAATAAACAAAAAGAAGAGCTAAAATAACCCAAATGGGGGAAGAAATTGATACCTTTCCCCAGCGGAGTAAAATCTGTTGCACCTCTTTTGTCACATGAATGAGCAAAATATAGATGCTTACAAGCCCAGTTGGGTTAGCTAGGCAAGACAGCAATGAAGGAAAGAGTTAGAAGTATCAAGCATAAGAAATAAGCAAAGAACTAAACTAAGAACATTAAAAGAAATTAAACTAAAGTGCATAAGAACATTAGAACCAAAAACAAACAACACTCATGCCACTAATGGATAGGATTGTATTAGTGGGAAAACACCAAAGAGAAAGGGAGATATATGGGTCCCCTCTTCCTCCAAGGGAGGGCTCTTGGACCCCAAAATTTTGAGCTCTTCTTACAAGTAAGGAACTAGAATGAAATGGTGAAGAGAATCCAAAGCTTATTCACTCAAGAGGTGATATGAATGGCTAAATGAAATGGTGCTTGTATTCTCTTGATGAGGAAAGAGGACCCCCCTAGAGAATATAAGCAACATAACAATACAAATGAATTCCTTGAAAAAAATAGTGCACCCATGGCCTCCTTTTATAACATAGCTTTGAGGCATTATGCAACCAGTTCTTAGTGTGAACAAGGGGCCCTTTAGGGCACCCTTAGGTCTTTGACCAGCCCCCCAGTCGGTTTCAACCGAGATTTGGGTGTCAAATCGACTTGGAAGCTGAACTAGAAGTGGGTGGAAAGCTGACCAATATCATAAATGCGTCATTCTGAGGGGTGCATGATTTTTTGCGTCCACAGTCACGCATCGTGCGCATGTGCACTTTTCTTGCATTTCTGGATGGCGCATGTGCGTGCGCTCCCTGTGTAGTCTTAGCGCATGCTAATTTTATAACTAGTTGTATAGTTTTGGACCTTTTGGAAATGCATTTTTGGTCCATGAGTGAACTAATGGGCATTTTGAAGATGTTGGATTCCTGTAACCATTTGCAGACAAAATTCCGGTGATAACAAATACCTTAAGAAGAAGTTTACTATCTCAGTCTTTCAACCTTCCCTTAAGAAATTGTCATTCATCCTCTAGGTTCTTATTAGTCCCTTCCCATACCTCGGAATGTGAAGATGTCCAAAGTAGCCAACCTTCAAACTCTTTGAGTCAATCTTTTGAGGCCTTGATTTTTCACGATCCCTTTCTGAGATGGATTGAGCACTTTCCAAGAAGTGTGACTTGGCATAATTATGTCCCTCCCTCCCACCTCCATGAGCTAGAATTTGCGATTTCTGATGATGTGATACATGTTCTGACTCATGTTGTTTTTGTGCTTGAATTGTCATTGTTTTGGTTTATGATGAAGCACAGAGGCAAGTATTATGAGATATTTCTAGGATGGTTTCACTGGTTATTTGACTACACCTGGCATTCAACCAACATGTAAGTAGATGTAGGTAGGAATTTGCATCCATTGTATATATCATCTCCATATCATGTTAGTGTAGTTGTAGTTTCATTTTCATATTATATTTCTCCATTATGTATATATGCATGCTTATTATTATATCATATATGTGTGAGGGGTGATATCACCACCCTGAGGATTACTGATGTATTTTGTTGAGATCTAGCAGGGACAAGTCATACCAGAGATGTTGAGGTTTTCATGCACTCTACAATGAGCACATGTCCCCGAGTTGGAGCCAGATGTTATCCCCTATCCTATGGATAACTAAGGAGATCATGTCTAAGGGCCCATAGGTCCTAGACATGGAGTGTCGAGAGGCGAATGACTTAAGCATGGCCCATGAGGGCCCCTCTTTTCTTTAGTGCAACCCATCTATCAACAACAACAGTATCCATCCCACCAGCCTAGTCCTGAAGTAGCAACAATTCTTGCTCCATGAGGTAATGAGTCTGGATATCATGGTATGTGTCACTCTGATTATTGAAGCACTTGAATATGTTTCACTAATTTCTCCTTCATTTAATAATGTTTTCTTGGAAATTATTCTCTTTAACTTGTTCATACCTGGAAGGGTGACATGATGCCCTAGTAAGTTTATCTCCCTCTAGGATGGGTTTCCACTGGGTGGGTCTATGAAAGGTCATCGCCCATTCTCTCCATACTTACCACTTTCCATCCTTACTCCTCTCATTTTCCCCTACCTTTGTTCAGGCAATGGTTTTTTCACACTAGGAAGGGTTGTACCTTGCCTTATGGGAAGAAGGGGATAAAGGCCCAGAGGGTAAAAGTAGTTGGCAAGAGTTAAAATCCAAAATGAAACCTTTGAGATGCTTTGCCCAGGGATTCCCGAGAAAGCAATAAAAGGATTCTCAGTAATAAAAGGGAACTCGTAAGATAAATAAACACTCAAGGTATTGGTTGGAGGGTGGGAGGTTTCATCATGAGCCGGACTATTATGACCATAGGTATGACACTACTATCTATCTAGTCACCAAACCAGGGTAGTGGCTCTTGGTGTCATAGCCAATAGAAAGGGGGTCTCATCATGAGCCAGACTTCTCATCTTCGTGAAATGCTTGTGGGTAACATTGTCACCTATGGTCACTAAGCTAGGACAATGTCCCTCAACTCTTCCCTTGAAGCATAAAGAAAAATAGAAAAAGCAACAAAGCTAAGAATAAAAGGCATTGAATGGGCTAGGAAAGAATGACATCTATGACAAGGTACAGCTCGTCCTCTACAAAGGCACCCACAGGTAAGATCTACATTTATCTATTATCACTATACCCCACGCCACCTCACACACACTTACATGACCTAGATTGGCTCTCACCTAGGAAACACCCCAAACTTAAGGAGGATTAGCCCAATAGGACACCCTGAGACCTTCTCTAAACCTGACTTGTTAAATTGCATAACATCTTTGAGCATTTGTCTGGGTAAAGGGGGGTTTGATGCTCATGTTTGGGTAATTTGATTATTAGATGTTATTGGCATTGTTATGATCCCTTTGACTTATGAACCCCTAGAGGGCATACTTGTTGTTGTTCTAGCACTTTTCCCAGTGGACAGGTACATATGGGGGAATGATTAGCTCGGACCTCCATGGGGCTGAAATCCCAACAGATGGATGTTGTGACCCCAACCAAGGGAAGAGAGACACCATATACTTGCACCAAGAAGAAAGAAGGATGTTTCCCTTGAGACACTCTTTCAGACCTAGACCCAGGGGGATCTTGCCCTTCCACCTGGACGTTGACCCTTGAGAGCCCATGACGTCGTCATTTTGACTCTAGTTGTCATCCAGAGCTAGGGTGTGCATTTATGAGGGCAGTTATGTGTTGGTTGGCACATGTGGCATCATACAAGGCCTTTGGAGGCCAAACATTTCACAAGTGGGGCCCAATGTTCCACCTTAGGGGCTCAACGTCACACTAGTAGGGCATGGCGTCACCCTTGGAAATGATCTTAGGGTTTAATTACTTTCAATTATGTAAAAATTGGATTTTTTGATGTAATTTGGCCAGGTCGACCTTTTTATGACCTAATTGTAATTAAAGGTCATTGAAACTGTATAAATAGAGAGAAATTACTCTCATTTTTTCATCATCCCTCATCACACAAGTGGTGTGTTCTGAAATTCGTCCCTCTTTAATGGTTATTGGTTGAACTAACTAGTGTGCAACTTCTTGGAGAGGCAAGTTTTGGTGTATTGTGGCTATTTATCATTGTGGAAGATCTTCAACTAGGGTTTGGCTTGATTATTCTTGGTGAAGTACGTAGAAAATATGCAATCTGTTTATGTAATGAATGCTTGTGGTAAATTTTACTTGGTTCATGTTAAAGATTATGAAATTACTTGCTTAAATCCTAGGAGAGAAACATAAGTTACTTCTTTCTCTCTATAGTTTTCCACTTGTTTAAATTTCTAAAGTGCACCTTGTTTAAGAAGTAGCTACTAGATCCCTAAAGTACTATCTCTCTAGTAGTATTACTCTACTTGACTATTGCATTATTTTCTCTCAATAGTCTAAGGAAGGAAAAATTTGCTAGGGCCTAAGATCCCTTACTTTCTAGCAAATTTCTCCCTAGGACTTGGATGTTTGAGGCCTTGGCTAGCCAACACCTCCTCCATTCATCCATTCTCCTTTGACAAAGTATTATCATTTCTACTTTGCTCCAAGTTTTTTCACTGCCATTATGACTCCATAAACCCTAAAAGGCACTAGTCTACTCATTATAGTGGATGATTGATCAAACAAACACTCAAACCTTTATGCTTGAGGATTTTACTAACATTTGCTAACCCTAAACTAGACTAACTCCTTAGATACTTGTTGTTGTTGCAAAACATTGCTACAACCATAATAATTCAAGCCAAATTGTTGAATTCACCTACATAACTCACACTTACATCATCCAGAAATCACTTGTGACAATTTCCAGTCAATCTACTAGATAAGTGTTGAGTTTGCATGGTGTTTTCTTGCCCTTTTGAGCACTAGAATTTGTTGATGTTGCAAAAGATTGCTACAACCATCTAACTGCAGCAAATTCTCTAAAAAATTGACTTATTTTGCTAGCTAGACATTACTAAACTTCCTTGTGACAAACTTTTATCATTCAGTTAGGTTAAAGCTATTTCTTCTTGTCATTTTCAAGCACTTTCAAGGCATAATTCTTGTGTTTGTTATAAAATATTAATTTTTGTTATAAATTGTTGCATTGTTGCAAATTCATATAAGCTAGCTTACTTTTTGAAGTTTTATGGTCTTAAGAAGCACTAACATCATATCTTTGTACTTGAAAGTTGTTATATTTTCTTGTTGTCTTGTTTTGGGTAGGTACACTTCATTTTACCATTTGCTTCATCCCTTAAAGACCATAAGAACCTTTTGAATTGAGTGACCAGTGAGAGGGGGATTTGCTTGCATCATTGCCTTAGTTATCATCCCTTTAGGTCAATGGGGACGTCTCCCCTGGGTACTTTGGCATACTCCTAAATAGAAAGGGGTTTCCTATTAAGGTGACAATGATAGGTCACCCCCTGTTATGCAAATCTTACATCCACTTGCCTTGGGAATTGGGCAAGTACAGATTGTGTGATAACAAGACCTACAAGTTTAATATGGTAAAGTTTGGGAACAAAACTACTTTAATAAATTGACAAGAATCAAACATTTAGGGTCTATTATTTTTTCCTTGGAAAATACATCTTTGGGAAAACCCTCGAGCACTTCCCCTCATTCTAAGGATGGTACCCATTGTAAAGTGGTCTATGTAGTCTATTGTACGCTAACTTGGAAAAGACATCAAGTGAGGCCCACATACACTAAGGCAACAAGCTTGGGGATTGGAGCTTGAGATCTCCTATTTGTTATTCACAACTCTCAAGCACTCAAGCTATCCCATCGGGCTCAACACTTAGGGTCTATTAAGGATTATAATTCATAATTTCAAGTATTAGCCACAAGGGTGGATAACGTAAGCAATGAAACCTTTGTTGGAAGCTTACATGGGTATATTAAAGAAATACATTAAACATGAGATTTCCTAAGAGTTATACAGAATGATGATGAAGCCATGCAATTCACTTATCATATTCAATCCAAGAATATAGCTACATGCAAGTCTTTCAAAGGTACATATGTAGGAAGTAAAGATACATTTGTTTCTCATAGGGCAACAACACCCTAACCCACTTGAATATCACAAAAGGAAAAGAACGAAAGACAAACAAAAGGACTATGTTGTGGTTGTAATATCAAATGGTCCAAAGGGCGAAGAGAAACATCTACTAATGCCATTCGGTTTTTAGCTCGAAGCGTGTTAGGGTTCGAGGAGAGCGTCTAGGGTCCGTTTTTGCAGCCAGACCCGGCCATGGCCGCCCCAGGGGGTGGGGATTCGGCCCCTCCCCCTCCGATTTCAGTAGAGGACGTGTTCAAAAAGCTGATTTCCAGCAGAGGTAAGCGCAAGGGCCCTTCTTCGATTCCAAAATTCATAAAAAAGCTAGATGAAATCCCAAAAATCGCCCTCCCAGAGACGCAAGTGATTAAGATAGCCCTGGCTCTCTCTGAGAGAGGGCTGGTAGGCCATTTTATGGGACTTTGGCCCTCAGCAAAAACCACTGAAGCTTGGGTCCAAAGGAACTGGAAGCCTCTCCTTAAGCAGGGAGTTACCTGCTACCCTTTGAGCAGTGGCTTTTTTCTCTTCGAGTTTATAAACAAGGAAGACAAGGATCTCATTTTCAGAAATGGACCATATTTTATGGGAACCCAGGGGCTGTATTTGAACCGCTGGACCCCGGACTTCAATCCCACGGTGGAACTGCCAAAGGAGGTACTTGTGTGGGTCAGGCTCCCCAACTTGTCGGTTCACTGCTGGAACTATGAAGCTCTGCAAAAGATAGATAATGGAATAGGGAAATTCATTGATACGGCAGACAATAAGTCCATCTATAATTGTGCTAGGATAAGTGTTGAAGTGGATCTTGAGGCAGGGCTCCCGGAGGCGGTTAAGCTTACTGTGGGCAACTGGTCTCACTACCAGAAACTCGATTATGAACACCTTCCCTTCAAGTGAAGATCCTGTCAAGAGCATGGACATTTCCAGAGGAATTGCCCAAAGAACCAAAGCCCAGAAAAGGAAGATGTTGAGGGCTGGCAAAAGGTCAAGAAAAGCAAACCAGGTCCTAAACCCAAAGATACAAGGCCACACCAGGCGAGCCATCCATCATCTTCAAAGACAAACCCTCAGAAGGTACCTCCGAAAGAATGGGCTAACAAGCCAAAGGAAACCGGGAAAGACCCAATAGTTATAGCCACGCAGTCCCCGCCAGCCCCAGAAAATCTGATACCGGTCAATGAAACCCCTCTAGCAGATGAACCCATGAAGTCGGATGAGGAGCACATCCCTTTATATTCTGAAACGGGCGCAGATACAGATGAGGGGGCCACGGAGACCAGCAGTTCTGTTGGAACCCCAGAGAAGGCCCCTAGAGGAAGGAAACCAGAGAGAAAAAAAAGGGATGAGAAATCTTACAGGGACGTAACTGCAGGAATTCAGCATACCATCCCGGCTATGATAGAAACCAGATCCTCAAAAAAAGGCAAGGCTTCGAAAGGAGACACCCCCCCCCCTCCGGTTCTTAATGCTTTTCGTCTCCTGGAACTGCAGAGGGTTGGGAAGCAAACTAAAAGAAGAAGTTGTCAAAGATCTAGTCAGAATGACTTCCCCGGATGTACTTCTAATCCAGGAGACGAAGATGGAGGAGCCTGAGACCTTCCAGGCTAGTAAAAATTTCTGGAAAAAAGGAGCAGGTAGAGCCGCTAGCGCCAGGGGAGCTTCAGTAGGTCTAGCCACCTTCTGGAACTCCTCAACGCTAGACCTGATCGAAGAACATAGCACCATCCATTGGTTGTTCACAAAGTTGTTGCACCGCGAATCGGGACATCAGGTTAGCCTCTTTAATATTTATGCTCTGGTTCTTTTATCGAAAAAAAACGATTGCTGGGAATCTCTGAATACTTTCCTTTCTACTAACCATCATGAGAATCTTATTCTGGCCGAAGATCTGAATGTCACCCTAGCCCTCTCTGGAAAAAAAGGAGGAACACCCGTAAGAGACCCTACACGGGAGTGGGTTGAAGACATTATGTTGGATTGGGATCTGGAGGACATCAAACCCAGTAAAGGAGATTTCACCTGGAACAACAAAAGAGTGGGACCGGGGCACATTGCAGCCTGATTAGACCGCTTCCTGGTTCACTCTTCCTTTTTAACCCTTGGACTTTTCGCTTTGTCTGAAATCCTGCAAGCTTGCACCTCGGATCATAAGCCCATCTCCCTTACCCTGACCCCTGGGGAAAATCTGGGCCTGATCCCCTTTGGCTTCAGCCCGCTATGGGTCTCCTCGGAAGGCTTTCTCGAGTTGGTTTTGGAGTCCTGGAAGAAGAGTGTGTTGGGATCACCTTTCTTCATTTGGGAAGAGAAACTGAGAAGGCTCAAAGAGGATCTCAAAAACTGGGCAAAGAACCTACCCTCCCCTATGCAGGAAAGGAAAAAAGCCCAAAGGGCCCTGGAGATTCACCAACGTCATATGGAGTCTGCCCCGGTAACCCCAGCGATGTTGAATGACGAGTTGGAGCTGAAAAAGAAGCTTCACAAAGCTCTTAGAAGAGAGGAAGAGTGCTGGAGAATAAAGTCGAGAAGTCTCTGGCTCCAAGCAGGAGACAAAAATACTTCCTTCTTTCACAAGCAGGCAGAATCCCGAAAAAATCATAACTCAATCAGAGAGATCCAATTTCAGGGACAAACCTACAAAAAACTTAAGGAGATCAAACTTGCATCCCACTCCTTCTATAAAAATCTATTTACTGAAGAGCTGGAGGCCCCTACTAGACCGGAGCTCTATCCTCTCACGGTGGTCCCCAAGCTGATAAATGAAGAGGACAACCGTTGTCTGACAGCCCCTATCACGACTGAGGAGATCAGCAAATCTCTCCAATCTATGAATCCAGATAAAGCCCCCGGGCCGGATGGATTCACGGCCAGGTTCTATATAGCCTGCTGGGATATCATCCAAAAAGATCTAGTTAGAATGGTGAGGAAATCTCATAACTATAGCAAAATTGGAGGGAGCACCAACTCCTCCTTTCTAGCTTTAATCCCCAAAGAGAAAGGTGCCCAAAGATTTTCAAGATTCCGCCCTATATCGCTTTGCAATTCGGGGTACAAAATCATCACCAAAGTAATAGCAAATAGAATAAAAAAAGTCCTCCCCAGGATCATCCCGGAGAACCGGGAGGGCTTCATCCAGGGGAGACAAATCCAGGACAATATTATCCTTGTGCAAGAGGCTATCCACTCAAGCTATCAAAGGAAGGAGAAAGGAATGTTACTCAAGCTGGATCTGGTGAATGCCTTTGACAGAGTCCGGCTGAACTTCCTTTTTGTTGTGATGCTCAAGATGGGATTTCACCCACATTTGGTTCGCTGGATTAGGGCCTGTATAGCGGGGCCGTGGATCGCCCCACTGGTCAATGGCAGACCGACTGAGTTTTTCCAAGCCTCAAGGGGACTTAGACAGGGCTGCCCCCTGTCCCCCCTGCTCTATGCCATTCAAGCGTCTGTGCTAAGCTTTCAGCTGAATAAGAGCATGCAGCAACGCTCCTTAATTGGACTCTCAATTTCTCCTAGAGTTGAGAGAATTAATCATGCTCAATTTGTTGATGATACACTCCTTCTGGGCCAAGCCAACCTGTCCACCGCAAGAGCTCTCAAGAAAGAATTGGATGACTACACGGAAATTTCAGGCAGCGAAATCAGTTTGAGGAAGAGTAAAATTTATGGTTGGAACTGCTCTCCTATAGAAATGATTGGCATTTCCAGGGTGCTGGAAATGGAAGGAGCTTCAACGTGGGAGTCCATTAAATATCTAGGAATCCTGCTAGTCAAAGCAGCTCCCAGAAGTAACCTGTGGCTGCCTCTGTTGGACAAGATGAAAGCCAGGATCTTAGCCTGGGGAGCAACATGGATGAACAAAGCAGGGAAGTAAATCCTCATAAATTATGTTCTCACCTCTCTTCCTGTCTACCAGGCCTCCATTCTCCTTGCCCCGAGAGGATTTGTGAGAGAATTAGACAGCATCTTGAGAAAATTTCTTTGGGAAGGGGGAAGGAATGAGGGGAAAAAAATGCACCTAGTCAGCTGGGATAAGGTTAAAGCCCCCAGGATGGAAGGTGGGCTGCAAGTAAGAGATGTGGCCACTCAGAATCTGGC
>ML912457.1:0-10768 GCA_009831015.1 Picea engelmannii
GTCACTGCTAGATGGTTTCTCGGGATACAACAAGGTCCTCATGTCTCCAGCAGACCAATTAAAAACCACTTTTCATACCCCCTGGGCACTTATGCCTTCAGGAAGATGCCTTTCGGACTCATAAATGTTGGGACCCCTTTCCAGAGAGAAATTGACATTGCTTTTCGTGGCCTTATAAATCAATCAGTAGTGGTCTATCTTGATGACGTTACCATTTTCTCCAAAAACATGAAAGATCACCTGTCTCACCTTAGGACTGTTCTAGAACGATGTTGCAAGTATGGCATATCTCTCAACCCTAAAAAATAAGTCTTTTTTGTGGAACAAGGAAAAATTCTTGGGTTCATAGTGTCCAGTGATGGAATAATCATCGATCCCGAAAGAACTCAAGCCATTACCANAAAAAATCCATGCAATCCTTTTTAGGCCAGATTAATTTTGTCAGAAGATTTGTCCCAATATTTTCAGAAATGGTAAGAGCGTTACAAAATTTAATTAAAAAGGATGTTCAGCATCATTGGGGACCATAGTAAATTCAATCCTTTCATTCCATAGAAGAAGCCATAGTGGAATCCCCTTCCTTGATGAGTCCCGATTTCTTGCAAGATTTCACTCTTTACACTTTCGCCTCCGACTGATCTTACGCTGCTGTGTTAACACAGAAAAATGTTGAAAGAAATGAAATCCCTATTTCCTTTATGAGATCATCTTTTAAAGGGGATGAAATGAATTACCCAACTATATATCAACATGCATATGTTGTTTTTAAAGCAGTGAAACACTTCCAATCATATATGCTGAAATCCAGAACTAAAGTCATTGTTCCTTACCCTGTCGTAAGAAACTTATTAGTACAAAAGGAAATGGGAGAAAAACAGGCAAATTGGATGACATCGTTACAAGAATATGACCTAGAAATAACTCCTGCACAAATTGTTAGAGGTCAAGGCCTATGTAAACTAGTGGCTGATTCAGTTGAAGAATAGGAAAGTCAAATTAATATCTCAACTGTAAATCAACCCAATGAAAATCAGATCTACTGAACACAAGCTATTTCTAATTCTTGGTATGATGATATAAAATTTTATTTGGCACATGGATCTTCTCCTCACTATCTTGATCCTAAAAACATAAGAGCACTCAGGTTAAAATCCGCATCTTTTCAACTCATAAATGATGTATTATTTCGAAAGAATTTCGACTGTGTTCTTATGCGTTGTTTAGAAAAAGAAGAATCAGAAAAAGTGTTATATGAACTACATGTAGGTGAAGCTGGTGAACACTTTGGTGGATACACTAATGCTCACAAAGTGTTAAGAGTTGGGTACTATTGGCCCACGTTATTTAAAGATGCCCATGCATTATGTCGTAAATGCATAATCTGCCAAAAGGTTGTTGGATGAGTGAAAAAGACAACATTTCCTTTACAGCATGTTACCGTGGATTCACCTTTTCAGCAATGAGGTCTTGACATCATAGGGCCAATTAACCCTACTTCTTCACAGCAACATAAATTTATCATTACAACAACATATTATTTTACCATATGGTCCCTTTGAAAGTCGTAAACACTAATCAGGTAGTATCTTTCCTTAACTTGAATATCATTACTAGATTCGGTATTCCTAGATTTTTAGTCTTTGATAATGCATATTATTTCTCATCCCTCGATATGAATGTATTTTCCTTAGAAAAAGGGATTAAATTGAAATATTCTGCCAGCTACTACCCCCAAGGAAATGGCCTAGTAGAATCAACAAACAAAAATTTGATCAAGATCATTAAGAGGACGGTCTCTGAGAACCACAAGAACTGGAACAAAGCTTTGTTTAATGCACTATGGGATGACAGAGTAACGCCCAAGGATTCTTTTGGTAATTCTCCTTTCTTTCTCGTTTACGGGAGAGAAGCAATCCTACATCCTTATGTTCTCCTCCCATCTCTGCAACTATCGCAGAAAGTCCAAGAAGGGGTCTTCCCACCTCTAGAAAGTCGAATCAATGCCTTATTAAAATTGGAGGAAGTGAGAACATGGGTAAAGAAGAGGCTGGATCAGCATCAACATATTGTAAAAATCTGGTTCAGCTTGAACTCTTCTTCAGATAGGAACTTTGAGGTAGGAAATTTGGTTCTCAAATGGGATAAACCTCACGAGGGGAAAGGGGAACACACCAAGTTCCAGAACCTGTGGTTGGGACCTTTCATAATCACTGAAAAACTAGGTTCCATCTCTTTTCATCTACACAATTTGGAGGGACAACCAGACACCTTCCCAATGAATGGCCAAGCTCTAAAAATGTATTTTTCCTGATGATTCCAAATTAACCTTTTTACATATTTTATTTTTTTTGGTTCTTTTCATTTTGCTTGTTTTCACTGCTTTCTGAATAAAAATTATCTCTTTGTCACCTTTTAGTTCATGAAGGGAAACCAAAATGCCTCATCATGAAGCAACAATCAAGGTATTTTCAGAGCATCAATGTTGTAAATTGTTGAAACATAGACTAGCTAAAGAAACTCTATGTTCGAAGTAGGTTTCCTGGTTTCACTTTATAATCATGAGCATACACCATCATCATCAAAGCTCTTTACGTTGTCCCTATTTTTAAAAGAAAACAACTCAAGTATGCCTTCCTATCCTCAAAAAGTTATTCTTATTAGAAAACTAATTTCAGATCATAATGAAGGTTATCAAGTGAAAAATTAAGGCTAGAAAATATCAATTGTTTTGAAAACTGAAATTTTCAACATCACCCCTCTCTTCTGAAGATCATTAAATTTATATCAAATTGTCTCTATAGAGTTGTGGGAAGTGTCTGTAAACCCGCCGAGATACTAAGAAGGTCTGCAGGAAGCGGGTAAATGCATACATTATGCTAAGACAACTTTGTCAGGGTACTCAACAGACCTGTTGGCAGTGAAGCAATGTCGAGTTCAAGAAAATTATCAGGTATAAAATTTTGATCGTAAGTGCCCTTCATTTTGAATTGAAAATTCTTGGACAGGGTAGAGACATTAGAGTGGGTTGATTTAAATCCCCGCTGAGGCTATGGACGCCTGCTAGAAGCAGTGGCCCTGTCAACAGTATCAGAGTCATTGGCTTGAATATCGTTGCTCTCATAATTAAAACTTGTCACTAGATTTCATTTGAACAAAGAGACATCGTAAGACTGGACTGTGTGATGTTTTTTACTTTGATTGGGATGCTTGATTTACCACAAATGTGATTTAATTTCTAATCGTTCTTATCATCCCTAACATGAATTCATTACTTGGTGCAGAGATACCTGCTTCTACCAGTAAGTCGCCACTGTTGGCAGCCCTACATGTTTTTTCTATTTGAATGACAAACAACACTTCTTGTAGCTGCCTTCACCTCATCATGTCCATTTTATCATTTTAGGATGATCACTAGGTTATGAAAGTTGTTTGATTATTCTTTTATATTTGCATTTTCATGCTTGATTCATGATTGAAAGCATGAATCAAGCATGGAAACTTAGTTTCGTATTATATCTAGTTAAAACATGTTTTTAAAGGTTCATTGTGACTTACATCTATGCTTGAATGATTTTCCTTTTGAAGTTGGTTGAATGTTGATATAATACCCAGGTTGATTTGCATTTAGACTGTGAGCTTATTTATTTTGAATCCCTTGTGAATCAACTTTAATACCAAATGTCGATTCAAATTTTATTTGTAAAAACATATCCATCCCAACCCTTTGCAAATCGATTATGTCCATTACATGTCGTGGGAATTAAATGCACCGAAATCGTATCCTGTACTTTGTTTTGGCTGGCAGAATGAATTGGCAGGCCTCTAATTTTGAGTTAAGGGTTTGTGTAGTGTGATGTACTCATATATTTCATTACCAGGAGTGTTCAAACCCCATAATCGAGACCTTCATGTGTATGCTATGATTGCACAGGTTTTCTGCTTATTTTTTTTTCATGGTATCTGCTTAGACTTATCCCTCTTACCACTACCATCTAAGCCCACAGATAGCTTGAGTCTCCCTTATTACAGTCTCGTAATACTCTCAATGGCCCCTATTGTCCGAATAGAGCCGAATGGCTCTCAAGCATTACTGTCTCTTGATGATGTGGCTGAGGATTTGAAAACCCAGGGCTGGGACATTTTCATTAAAAATTTCAAAGGATATAACCTCCCCATGGCCAAATAATTCACCCAAACGTTTGATGGATATAAGGCGAAGGTTGGTGATGTTAAGTTGGAGGTGACTGAAGAGTTTTTGAGTGAAGCAACAGGGATTCCTCTCACTGGTCAGAAGTGGTTCAAGAATTCTAAATTTGATGAGGTGCCCTGGAGTCTATTCATGACCTCCAGAAAGATTAACTGCAGTGATAAAGGTATTATGGTTTCCCTGCTTAAGGTAAGGTGACATGGTCTGTTATCAGTTCTTAAACAATTTATTACCTGTAAGGGTCATTATGGCCTGGTTTTTCTTTACCATGTGCAATTGCTTATGCACTGTATAGGATTCCATATGAATTTGTCGTTTTATTTGGTAAGGAGTCTATACAAAATGTCGAAAAAAAACAAGAATCAGAGCCTTGACTCTAGCCTCTTTCACCATGGCTTAATTAAAATGCTTTTGGTTCATCATTTAACAACCCTGGGTGATGACTGGGATAAGTTCTTGGCCTGAAATGGTTTTTCTATAGTGATTCCTATAGAAACGCCTATGTTGGATAAGCCTATGATAGAGAAACATGTTGATGTTACAAGTGACAAGACAGATACTTTAAGGAAAAAACCTCGTCATGAGTCAATACCCGACCGGTTTTTACCTGGGCAACATAATGTTGTATCTGAGTCAAATGGAACCCCTGCACATGAATCAATTGTCTTCCCTAACCCTACTATAAAATCCGACAGTAAAGACCCTCGCAAACAATCAAAACAAAAGAAATCAATGTTAGGGTTTCGTAATAATAGGGTTGGTCGACTCATTTCGAGAAGACAACGTAATCGATCTAAGCCTCATGTGATCTCGATTGATTCGATCGAGATCCATGAGGATTCAAACTCCGAGATTGAAAGGTTTCTCGTAGAGGAAGATCCAGATTGTCCCAAACCGGATCCTAATCAACCATTCAACTATGTTAAAAATCTCCCACCTTGTCTCAAGGATAGCAAGGGGTTTACTGGTATTAAGCTCAATCAAGGGTCGAAAATAGGTAGCGTTGATGTTCTTGCACCCAATTATACGCTCCCTCAACAGATCGCCCCTGCTGTGCATTACAAAGTCTACTAGCATTGGATTGGGAAGTACTATACAGATATCCCCATTCTCCAAGAAAGGATCAAATCTCTCACATCTCACAATGAATCGTTGGCAAAACAAAACCATGAAATCAAGGAAAACGAACTAAGACAAGCCAAGCGTCTTAAAAAGACAAGCAACATTGTGATAAAGAATGTTGACAGTCTGAAGGCCATAATAAATTCTGAGATATCTTGATCTTTGTTTAGTTATTTAGTTAAATGGTGAGATGATTTTTATTACAGCCATGTTATTTAAAAAAAAAAATCAAATTGTTTCAATTTGGATTTCTTTTACCAATATAAGACTAGCTACAAAATCGTGAGATTCTGTAGCCAAGTCATTTTCATATAAAATTTAGTAATTGTTTGTTAATAAAATAATTAACTTGTTCTCATTTCATTTTTTCAGGACATGATATATATGATGTTTATCTTATGGGATGGAACATGATCGATCTATTTGATTAGTTATCTCCTTTTGTGTATTTTGTAAATAGGGAAAACTTTCATAAATTTTGAAGATATAATTTGATCATGGGTGGTTGTAGGTCCCCATATTTGTAATGTTTTGATCTTATGGGATCTGATCTTATCCTCAAATATAGGGAGATCATATTTCCAAAAGACACTTTAAAAACCATGCATTTTGTAATTGACTAGCATCTTAGCCTAGAGCAGAAGATGGACGAATGATTCCAAGACTAAATGAAACAACGCATAAGCATTTTGGATTTAGCCTCTTGTGAATGGTGTTTTCATTAATGTTTTGTTAATCCTGGTATATTAATAGGTCTTGTAGCTTTAGACTCAATGATCTATTATGTTTTGGGATACTCATGTTATAAATATCGTCCATAATTTGTTGCTTTAGATATTGACACTGTGATCATTTCTTTAATTTAAATGACATGATTTCTCTTTGATTTTTAGTTAAATAATGAAATGCAATATATTACATTTAGATTTATCTTACTGTAATCACTTGCGATCATAAGATCACAGGATTTATTTGTATTACCTATTCTGTTATTAAATTTCAATCACTAGTACAGGTTATGAATTTATTCAAAACATTTGCACTATAAGTCTATTGCAGATTTATCTCGTAGGCATAGTAGCTGGATGCTTTTTGTTCACATAGAATCCCAGATACATTTCACAAAATAACATCAGGTCAGCTCCCTTATGTTTCTAATTTCTATCAATTATGCATTAGTGAAACTAGAAAGTTTAGATCAACTTTTGACTATCTGTACATTTGTGTTTCATAGTCTAGTTAATTCATGATTTGTTAGATTTATATAGTGAAAACAAAAAATATTTGAATGTGCTTTCTTTATCTTCTTCTCGAAAGAAACTATTTTTACATTTATTTCGTAAGTTTCTATTAAAACTTGCAACTTGTAAATGATGTACATAAGTGAGATTTGTATATTTTTCTGCTTAAATACACCTACAATAGTTATATTAGAGTATATGTACATATATAATATAGTTTTTAGCAATTAGTTAGTTATTTATTTCTTTTGTTTGTTTTCTTTTTAGGACCTTAGATTGGCTAACGGAGCCACTAAACTTGTCAGAGCGAGTTACACCAAATGACTTGGGTTACTTAGACAACCCCGGACCAAACTCGTTCTTCCAGTTGACGAACGGTCAATTTCTCCCATCAACACTGTCCTTGCTGACGTGGTCTGTTGACGTGGTGTGCCATATGTCCTTCTCGAATCAATGGTCCTCGTTCTCCCTTTGATCGACGACTGTGATCAAATCATGACCTCACATGTCGGGTGTTTGAACGTGAGCCAACCCTGACTCTTCCAACTCTCGATATCCTAAATACTCTATATCAACAACCCACGACCCTCTATGATCCAATGGTCCAGATATTATCGGGACTTCGCATTTCGTGAGTTCCTACAACTCTTACCTTTGACTTTTCCAGTTTGCAAGTCAAATAAATGTTGATCTCTCGCCACGTGTCGTCTGGATCCAACGGTTCAGATCTTATCACGATTTGGCATTTCGCGGAGTTGGAGGATGGATCTAGGACTTATCTTCTTTGCAGTTATACTGGATCCGAAGTTTGTTGGTCCTCGATGCTCAAATCCAATGGATCAGATCTGTACTTCTCCTCTGCGCTTCCTCTGGTCACTAGACTCTAATCTAACAAACATCGGGTATTTGAGATTGGTGATCCAATGGCCACTGTCGCTCCTCCTCCTGAGATTTGGCTTTCTCAAATCTCTAAGTGTCAAAGGCCATGACCTTTGATCCTTCTGCAAGCCTTGATGTATGGGATCTCATGTACGCATCTCAAAACGCTATCTCTCCTGAGATTTGGATTACACACTCTACTAGTAACCATGCCATCATTACTGTTGTTCTTTCCTGTAGCATGCCATCGTCGTTGGTCTTCTTACCATCAATGACAAGCACACTTTTCCTGTAAGCATGCCAACACTAGGAACCCAACAGAGAAATTCAAGAAAAATGGGCCAAGTGTGAGAAACATTGGATCAAGATCAATCAAGTAATGAAAGACGTCAGACTCTCTGAGTTTGGTACACCCGATGAATTTGTCGACTTGCGCGACATAGTCAAGTTGCACGTCGAGCATGACTCATCATGGGTCGAAGAAATAACAAAGGTGACAGACACCATGCCAAGACAAGTGTGACAGTTTATGGAGAACCTGATAAAATCTCGAGTTGTGTTGCAATGGTTAAGTACTATTGTAGTTAATTATAGGGCTCAAGCAGTGGAGATAAGAGAATATTACTCGGCCCCAATGGAATAGAATAGATTCCCATACGCCAACCCCTGTGAGGATATGTTCATCAAGTGGTTGGAGTATGAGAAAAGTCACCCTCTTAAGTGATATCTTGAGATGACTCTTAGAGAAACTGATAGAAAGGAGCACCATGTGGCGAGTTTTTTTTTACTTAGTTTCACTTTAAATGTTATTTTTAGTTAATTTTAAGTGATAAATAAGAGCATCGACCGGTGAGTACAAGGTCGATGGTTGTTGTAAGAAACTCTCATTTTTGGATTTGTTAAGAACTATTTCGGAGCTGCCTTTAATTGAGAAGTCCTTTTGGGACCAGAGACAAGTTTGTGTTTTCATCAAATGCGTGTATGATTGGATGTGGAGAAGAATTATTTCTTATTTCATCTCATGAATGGATGTTGTAACAAGTAAGAGATACTAAATCTATTGATAAGTTATCTGATGCAATGTTTTACAGTTCTTTCTTTAATGATGAAGATTAATCATTGTGTAATTATGTGATTGATGATTGGAGTTGAGTGAATTATTTTACTTGCCATTGTTTATCACATGCATGTTTTCTTCTGATAAATTGTATCTCATTCGATAATTGGAATCCTCGCACGGTTAACATATTAGTACTAGGCATGTGGTAGACAATCACTTTCTACATGATAGAGTGTAAGGGTTATCCCAAGCTCAGCCTCTTCTCTAGTAGTTAAAGTTTGATCCCATTTTGTTGCCTGGTTGGTTTATACCAACCCTACCTTCTAGCAGTCCCACCTAAGAGAAAATACAAAAAAAGAGAATGTCTGAACTGAAGGAGAAAACCTTCACAAGAAAACATATAGCCCATCGATTATTTTGGTCGGATTGCAAAATCTGGAGAACCATTCCACTATTAAACACTACAGAGTCTAATTGGGCCTTGACGCTGGGTTTGGTTCCTACTATTGAGTTAAAGGGAACTAAGACCCCTCAATAGAAACATAAATATTTAAGTGCATATATTCAAATGATTCAAAAATCAGAGTGAGATATACCATGATACCTAGACTCATTACCTCATTGAGCAAGACCCATTGCTAATTCAGGATCAGGACGGTGGGATGGATACTACTATTGTTAATAGATAGGATGCACTCAAGAAAAGATGGGCCTTCTAGGGCCAAGATCAACTCATATGGATCTCGATACTCCATGTCTAGGACCTGTGGGCCTTGAGACATAATATCCTTTGTTATACCTAGGATAGGGGATAACAGTCTTGAGAAGGGACCTTTCAAGAAAGGAGAAGAGGGTTCAATGACAACATTAGAGAAGCATCACCACACTTAACATATTTCAAAATAAATAACCACAAAGATTTAAAGAGAACCACTTTCTCATCAATTTGACACACAAGATCATTGATCCATTGAGAATCCATCCATTTGCAAAGAATCCACATAAATAAAATCTCCAAGAGAACACTCTAGCTAACCATCCATAACATGAACCAAAAAGTAGATAAATATTTTTCTTCACAACCTTCTATCAATGTTCAGAATGAGAGGTGTTTCTCTTATATAGAGAAGAGATCTAACAACCTTCTCAATAGAAAATAATTATTTCATAGAGCTAACTTAGAAAAATATAAAGAAACATTATCTCCTCAACTAACTATAGAGATATGGTCAACAATACAATAGAATAAGAGGTGTTTATGACACCTATATAATGATTTCCACAATGAGTGTAAATGTGTTGAACCTGCACAAAATAAATCTAGCTAGGAATTGACATACACAGTTTCAGAGAAAATAGAAGAAAAGAGAAGCATGAGAGAAATAATAGAAGAATTCTCAATAACCAAATGAATGAATGATAATTTACACATGATATACTTTGTATAACTCAACCAATGCACACTGGAGGAGAAGCCAATGTGCCATAGTGGTGTTCTAGAGTGATCTGGACACACAAAAATAGTTACGGGAATAAACTACTGTTAGAATATAGAAGATGGTGTGCTCATTTTACCATTGACGATACCCTCGTCACCCAACCATAGGCCGAAGCCTCCCTCCGAGCACCTTAACCTTGACCTGAGAATTCCTCTGGAAGCAAACCCTAGGCTAGATAGCCAAACAAGGAGTAGCGCATCAATCCCCAAGGATAGCGCATCACAAAAGACTGATCAGTTGTTCCAAACCCTAGCCAAGAGATATTCAAGCCAATACTGAAACTAGTTGTTGCTGCAGCTACAGCTACAGCTGCAACCCTCCTCCAAACCTGCGCACCAACTACAACTGCAGTGCGCACCAACTGGGAAAACTGCAATTCTGAAATGCTGTCAAATGAGAACTGGCACCCTGTATTTATAGTAATCCTGCCAGTTTGCTGGGGCTGACTTCTTCTTCTGGGTATGTGTCTGTTCAGTATATTATTATTGATTATGGTTGACTTCTTCTCTTGGAGGCTAATAGCCTAATATAAATTTTCTTCTTGAGCTGACAAGGCTTCTAGGGTTATTAGCCAACTGATTAGGGTTTCTCTTGCTTCCCAGAGTCTTCTATTCTCTTCAGGTTCACACGTGGGGGTAAATACCTCCCACAGCTACCATAATATTAACACTCCCTCCTAGCTAGAGAGGTATTTACAGGTAATGGACTTGAGCACAAAACATACCATTTACCTGGTAGCATCAATATAGTCATCTAGACT
>WSFP011570668.1:0-10768 GCA_009831015.1 Picea engelmannii
GCTAAAGGGTATTCCCAATCGCCGATCTCTGATGCGTTTTTGGCATCAACACTTTTTCGAGGAAGCTAATCTGAAGAAAGCACTTGATAGGTTTGTTAGGATATTTAGACACTTAGGAGTTAGTTAAGATCTACTTGGTCTAATGTTTCGTTAGGTAAAAGTGTGCTTCCTAGTGTGTTTCTTTAGTATGCATTAGTTTGCATTTGTAGTTAGGAAATCCGATGGTCACGATATGTTCCAGACATAGAGTGATCCGATGGTTCACACTCTCCTCGATCTTAATGACCATTGATCCGTGGCTTAACACTTGATTAGTCCATGATCTCTATTTAAAGAGCATGGAGGGTCATTTTTCGATGATCAATTGTGAGAAAATATCTTGTAAAATCTCTCTGTAATATTTTTCTTTGCATTAATAAACTGCTCCAAGTGGTCGTGCTGGCTGGGGCTGTGGATGTTTCCCCATAGGGGTTTTACCACGTGAAAACATCGGTGTGTTGATCTTTTATCTAGTTATGTGAGTGGTTATTGAAGGTGTTCATCCTCTGTTAGAATACCTATGTTGTTGAACATGGTATCAGAGCCAGGTTTGAAGACCTGCTCCTGTTGTAGATCGCGATCGTGAAGCCGAGTTGCCTCATCTCCATTTTTTTTTTCATTTTTGTACATTTCTGGCTTGAGAGGACCGTTCCATTGTGTCTGGAGCACTCATTTCATTCAGGAACACTTTTTGCTTCACTCAAAAAGGTTTTCGTTTGCCCAAGATACGACCATTACAGTTAGATCTGGAGGTATAAAGCTTGAAAACACATTTTTAATTTTTTTTGCAAAGTAGTATTTTGGTTTTGTATTATTTATTTCCAGGTTGCTACTCTTTTATATCTGCGTATGCTCTTTTCCCCATGCCCTATGCGATCTTGGAAAATAAGAAATAGATAGGAAATGGTGCATCTTTCGAGTAAGCTAACCGATATGTAACCCTTGTTGTCATCGAGAAGCGAATTTTTTTTCTTGTGTGAAAATAGTATTTTTTGAGCACGCTCTCCAAGACCATCTTCCACAACAACAACAACAACAACAATAACAAAAATCCTCCTTTTGAACATTACAATATGTTTTGCTAGACCATTTGGTTAAAAGTTGCCTTATTAAGTAAGAGGTCTTGAGTTCAAGTCTCTCTTTTGTTACTTTTTTTGAAAAAGTTCATGCTAAAATTGTAAACTGTATTTCACTTCAAGTATAAAATTGAATCACTATAAGTAGCTTTAATATTTTATTTTAGAGTTATTTATTTTGCATGCAGCTTTTCTTTGTAAAAGTGAACCCCACTTCTCATTATAAAAGTGGGTCACTTCATAAAGAAACTTATACCACCACGTGGTCCTTTGGTTACCGTTTATGCCTTTTTTAAAAATGGCATAACACTCACATCCAAAGTCTGTTTTAAGTGCCATTTTTTTTTAAAACCGCATAACTTTTCGAGATATTTCCATTCAGATCATCAGTTTCTGTTTTCAAATCCATATTATCTGCATATTTAATATGGCTTCTTCAAGTAATCTCTTACTTACCATCACCAATTACTTCCAATGGAAATCCCATATGGAGGATTTATTAAGAAGTAAAGGCTTGTACTAGATTACCTTGGGAAAGGAAACAACACCCACTGATAATGATAAGAAATCCAAATGGGATAATAGGAATGACGAAGCACGTGGATTAATCAAAATGTCCATCTCTCCTAATTTAAGGTTCCACCTTCAATCAATTGATAAACCCAAAGAAGCTTGGGAAAAGATTGAATCTGTGTTTGGTAAACACAGTATTATTTGAGCACAACAGTTAGAAAATCAAGTACTAACTTTAAGTCCAAGTGATTTTTTTTGCATTGAAGACTATCTATCTAAGTTTAAAACACTCATAACTTTATGTGAAGAATGTAAGATAAAGGTAGACGGATATTGCTACATCTATCTTATTCTTTCTAAGCTAGGTAGTGCATATTCCGTGTTTGTATCTACCGTTTATGCCATGTAAGAGGATCTAGGGACAACTTATGTAAAACCCACTCTTGAGAACGTTTGTGATGCTTTGATTAGAGAGCAAGATAAGCTTGTACAACTTGGAGTGATCAGTACCGCAGGTACCTCCAACAAAGCCTTAGTTGTCCATCATAAAGATAAACCCAAGAATCCCAAGAAGCAACATCCTCACCACAACAACAAGCAATATAAGGGTCGCAAACCCACTCAGACAACTTCCTCTCCTAATGGAGACAAAGGAGCAAAATATAAAAATAAGAATACTAACAGACATTGCAACTTTTGTGATAAATATGGTCATGATGAGTCCAAATGTTTCAAGAAGATGGCAACTTTAGAAGAAGCGTTGAAGAAGCAAAGAATCAATATTGATTCTACTTCTTCTTCTGCTTCTCATGGGCATGCACATTCAGCTTCTGGGTTCTCCTTCAATACAACTTCTACTTCTACTTCTGATGAGTGGCTTATTGATTTTGGAGCATCTTATCATATGGCTAAGGATAGAGACATATTCTCTAATCTAAATGAATGTCATACCAAGAAAATATTTGTTGGTGATGATAGATCTCTTAGTGTTGAAGGATTTGGAACAATTCAAATAGAAAATGGTCATTTCAATGATGTATTATGTGTTCCAATTCTTTTTTGTAACCTTGTATCAGTATATCAAATCACTCATTCAGATGAAGGTAAAACCGTAGAGTTTTCACCTCACCAAGTTGTAATCAAGGATCTAAAAGATACTAAGCATGTTCTTGCAACTGAAATTGCTGATGATATTACCAGGTTGTACACGTTTGACAACTTTGGGTAATCATATTTTTCATCAGTTTTTGTTGCTCATAGCGATGACTTGAGCAAAATTTTGCATGAGCGGTTTGGTCATATAAACTATCACTCATTGCAACAATTATGTAATCAACAAATGGTGATTGGTCTTCCTCTTGTTTCATGCAGAGATGGTGTTTGTGTTGGTGTTGTTCTCGACAAACATCATCCGGACAATTTTG
Organism: Picea engelmannii; assembly: GCA_009831015.1. NCBI lineage: Eukaryota > Viridiplantae > Streptophyta > Pinopsida > Pinales > Pinaceae > Picea > Picea engelmannii. The sequence goes on from WSFP011570668.1 coordinate 3,053, forward strand.
ACAAATGTGCCTCTTGGCACGCCTCGGGTCCTTTGTAGCTTGTTCACAGTGATTTGTGTGGTCCACTTTATTCTCCTTCTTTTTCTCGGTGCAAGTATTTCTTAACTTTGATTGATGAATTTTCCAGACATACTTGGGTTTACTTCTTAAAACTTAAGAGCAACATTTTTGACAAGTTTTTGGCCTACAAGGCCCTTGTAGAAAAGCAATCTGGACATCAAATTCAAAGGTTAAGAACAAATAATGGAAGCGAATATGTGAACAATAATTTTGCTAGTTACTGCACTACATAGGGAATCCAAATGCAACACACTGTTCCATATACATAGGGAATCCAAGTTAAACCAGATGTAAGTCACTTCCGTGTATTTGGCAGTATAGCATGGGCTCACATTCTTGATGAGAAAAGGAAAGCATTGTGGCCTAAAAGTGAGAAGTGTATATTTGTTGGTTATTCTGAAGATGTCAAAGGTTACAGACTTCTTCAACCACATTGTAATGAAATTATTATTAAAATATATGATAAATTTGATGAAAATCTCTTGGCCTGCGAGCCTAATTCGACATTTGTGCCTTCTTTGGCCTGCGAGCGTAATTTCACGGTTGTGCCTCCTTCGGCCTGTGAGCCATCTTCGGCGTTTGTGACTTCTTTTGTTCTAGTTTCTTCTTCAGATGATGACAATGAGGATGAAAATCCACCTCCACCTGCTCACCTTCCTCCATATGAGTCCTTTGAACCTGAACCAACACCAACTCCTTCGCTTCCTAGATGGGTCCGTTCAACATGAGAAGCAACTGGTGATATTGTCGGCAATCCTTCAGATCAACGTGGGACAAATTCATAGTTCCAATGAGCCTCTTCTCTTTTGGCTCAAGTTTCAGAAACTCATGATCCAGAGACATTTGCAGAATCTTTAGGTCATCCAGATTGGGATACAACAATGAATGAAGAGTATCGTTCTTTAATGACAAACGATACTTGGGATCTTTTACCTCTTCCAAAAGGAAGAAAACTTGTTATATGTAAATGGGTCTACAGAACTAAGTATGCATCAGATGGAAGTGTTGAAAGACACAAGGTTCAATTAGTTGCCAAAGGATTTTCCCAAGTTGAAGGAATTAACTATAATGAAACCTTTGCCCCTGTAGCCAAAATGAATTCCATCCGTCTTGTTCTTTCCCTTTTGCTGCCTCACATAAATGGGAGGTCCATCAGATGGATGTTAAATCCGCCTTCTTGCACAAAGATTTTCAAGAAGAAATCTACATGGAACAACCTCCTGGCTATGTCCAGAATGACTCTATCCTTGTTTGTCTCCTTAATAAATCTCTTTATGGTCTCAAGCAAACTCCCCGTGCTTGGTATGCCAAAATGGATAGCTTTCTTATTGCCACTGGATTCTCTAGATTCCATTCTGATCCTAATGTCTATACCAAGAAAGTAGGAAGCCATCTCATAATCCTTGTCCTTTATGTTGATGACCTTATCCTTACTGGTAGTGGATCAAAACTTTTAAACCATGTGAAAACCAACCTTAAGAAGAAATTTGAAATGACAGACTTAGGCTTTTTGCACTATTTGCTTGGCCTCCAAGTTTTTCAAACCAATGAAGGAATTTTTCTTTCCCAGTCTAAGTATGCTTGTGACCTTCTTTGTCGCTTTCACATGGATGATTGTAAACCAACCCCTTCTCCCTTCCAGTCTGGAGTTGAGATTACTACCACCTGTACTTCTCCTGAAGTTGATGCCACCCTGTACCGTCAGTTAGTTGGTAGCCTCTTATACTTGACTCATACCCATCCTAATATTTCCTTTGCTTTTGGTCTTGTTGCTCGATCTATGTAGACACCCCATGAAAGCCATTGGAAATCTGCTAAAAGGATACTTCGCTATGTCCGTGGAAGAATTGAGTTTGAGATACATTACAGTTCAGAGGGGACTCCTTTATTGGTTGGTTTCACTGATTCAGATTGGGCCGACGACCTTGATGATTAGAAGTCTACTGCATTTTATGTTTTCAGCCTTGGTTCAGGACCTGTCACTTGGGAATGTAAGAAAAAATAGGCTATTTCACTTTCTTTAGCAAAAGCAGAGTACTGAGCAACGTTAAATGAAAGTCAGGAAGCCTTGTGGCTTTGACAGATCCTTTCAGAGTTTGGATTCCAGCAACAACATCCGACCAACCTTTGGTGTGACAATCAGAGTGCCATCAAGCTCGCCAAAGACCCAATTCAACATTAGCGTAGAAACACATCGAGCTACACATGCACTTGATTAGAAATCTCATTCATGATCAAGTTATTAAAGTGGTTTTTTTCCCTATAGAAGATCAAGTTGCAAACATTTTCACAAAATCTCTTACAGAAGCGAAGTTTTCCAAAATTCAATCTATGTTAGGAGTTCAGGAAGTTTTCATTAAGGGGGGATAGGCTCTCATGCCTCCTTCCTCTCCTATTGTGTCACTAGTTTAAATCCTTCAATCCTATCCCAAATTGTTCTTAAGGGGGGATGTTAGGATATTTAGACACTTAGGAGTTAGTTAAGATCTACTTGGTCTAATGTGTCATTAGGTAAAAGTGTGTTTCCTAGTGTGTTTCTTTAGTATGCATTAGTTTGCATTTATAGTTAGGAAATCCGATGGTCACGATATGTTTCCGACATAGAGTGATCCGATGGTTCATACTCTCCTCAATATTAATGGCCATTGATCCATGGCTTAACACTTGATTGGTCCATGATATCTATTTAAAGAGCATGGAGGGTCATTTGTCGATGATCGATTGTGACAAACTCTCTTGTAAAATATCTCTGTAATCTTTTTCTTTGCATTAATAAACTACTCCAAGTGGCCGCGTTGGCTGGGGCTGTGGATGTTTCCCCATAGGGGTTTTACCACGTGAAAACATCGATGTGTTGATATTTGATCTGGTTATGTGAGTGGTTACTGAAGGTGTTCGTCCTTTGTTGGAATACCTGTGTTGTCGAACAAGGTTTATCGTTGATCGCCGACCCTGGATACATTTTCGGCATTGACAAGCTAAGGTTTGTTTTAGAATGAATAACTTAAGGAAATTCCCAACTCTAATTAATACACACGATTAGGTCACTGGTCTTCAATGCCACGTGTCTTTTCCAGATTGGAAAATCGTACGGTCTAGTTTTTCCCCAAGTCATTCTTGGTTACTTGAGTCTGAGTCACACCTCCGAGTCATCTTTTCCAGGAAAACATTGTACGACAAGATTGATCGGCGTCAGAGCGTTTTTGCAAAAGGACATCAATGGAAACGTTCATAGTGCATCCTCGATCCCCGATCCACCCACTGAGAGAGCGACATGATGGGATGTTTTAGTGTTAGATATGATCAAATTTTGAGCATTTAAGGGGGATAATTAATACCAAATCCCACATTAGTTGCTACCTCATGCTATAATCAAAACGACCGTTCAAAATCACTGATAAACAACATAATGCCCACACCTTCACCGTCAACCCACGATGAATTTAAGTTGTAAAGATTCGACAATAGATTTGTTTAAATTTCACTCATCACCCGAATTGAATGGTTGATGTAACATAGTAAGTTCTTCCCTGATTTAAATTCTCTTGAGCCATTGTAAAAAAAATCATTCTACGCGCAAGGAAATTCATAGCATCCGAAGATGAAAGACAAGTAGATCGAAGGCCACAGAGATCCCGTGAGTATCAAAACAACTAGGTTTTAGCAAGCTTCATAGGTATGTATCCAAGTCTATAAATTTTACATGGCTACAAATTATATGTTTCTTATTCAGTGTTGCTCTTTACACAGTCTCTGAATGTTTATTTTAACTGTAGGAACAATGCCGCCAAGAAATCCAACCACCAGATGATCTCCGAGGGCATCGGAGATGAAAAAACCAGAGGTAGGCAAAGGCTCCTCTCCAGGGGCCGCAAAACAATTAGAATACACTCCGAGACCGAAACCTGTCACTAAGACAATGATAAAGAAGGTTTTCATCTAGCCTTTGGCCTTTGAATATGCAAAGGCAAGCACAAGGTCCAAGATGATGCTCCCATAGTGGGGAGAACTCTTTAACAAGATCATCCAGGAGGAATACCCAAAATATGTCCCACACAATGACCCATATGTAAGAGCACTCGACGACGAGGTGTTCTCGAACATCCGACGATCGTACCTACATATGGTGGTGAGAAAAACCCTTATTTTCCCCTGTATTGAAGTCCTAAAGTGGCCCATCGACCAAGCATACACACATAAATGCTTAATCAACGATGACAATGGTGGGTGTGTCGGGGTGTTCCTTTCGGTAGAGGTCCAGAAATACTACAAACTCCGAGACGCCAAGGAGCGTCTAAATACAGATTTCGTCGTGAGGTTATACGAGCACCGCGACACGTGCTGGGTGATGGCCTCATGGTAGAGGGAAGACAAGAAATACACCAACTAGAGCACTAGCTGGTACAAGACGACCAACTTAAGAGAGCCATACATCTATTTGATGGCTCTCATCTGCCGATTATATGGAGGGAAGGACTGCTCCATATTTTCAGAGGTGTGGATGCCTTTGGCTTACACAATGGTGATCTCCGAGAGTGGTTTCAACTGGGGAGTGATCATTTATAAATAATTGAGCATCTGTATACAACAGGCTTAGACGCTGAAGGAAGGAGAGACACCAACATTCTACATGGCTTCGTATTTGCTCGATGTCACATGCGCTAGAAACATATTCACTGACATGAACCTAAGATGACATGTTGCAAAGATCTCGGTCCACGTCTACTTCAACGTGCTATGGGAGAACATGTATAAAACATCTTACTCCCTCATTTGTGATGAATTCATTGCGTGGATTTATTTCTTTCTTTTTAAGAAGGAATTCCCCAGACTATCAGCTGCGACCAAGAAAATGATTTCCAAGGTAGGCCACTGGTACTTGGACAAGCACGACACCTACATCAGGGTGTTCAGGGCCACCAGAGCACCACATCTCTTACCAACTCATGTACTAGACCTTCTTTTAGTAGGACAAATATGCTATGAAACCATCTTGCAAGGCTACAACACCACCCTGGTCAAGGACAAGAAGCGGGCATTCATTCCTTATGGTTTCCATGTAGGTTTCTACTTGGTTAAAGATACAAATCATGCCAAACAAGAAGGGATGATCCAACTCGAGTTCGGGTTCCAGACAATCTGATTCCACAGACATGATCCAAAGGGCCTGGTCTTGCAACACGCTTCATAAGTGTCATCCTGCTAGCCGTACGCCCACGACAAATTTGAAGATGAAGTCTTCACCAAAAATGCCTAGAACTAGGACGAGGTGGTAGCAAGGATGGCCGACCCCAAAATGACCAGGTTTAGGGCCATAATCTTGGATGAACATGCGATGACCATAAAGAAATCGGCTCAAGAGGCCCTCAGAGCTAGGGAAGAAATCAGAGTGACAAAATCAACAAAGGTTCCCCTGGTGGCTCCGGTGCAAGATAGAGGATTTCCTATGACATAGGATGCATGGGAAAGGGAGCTTATCATGATAGAACAGAAACAATGAATAATTGATCAATTGCAAGATGACCCAGACCTCATAAGAATGATAGGGGCCCCTGCCGATAACTCAGATGAAAGACGTGTAGGTCTAAGCAGCTCTGAGCTAATACAAATTGATGAAATTGCCGAGTCAGATAACCTTGAAGTTACAATGCCACATGTCGAATCATCGGGGGATGGTTCAGCTTAGCCGGAGAGAGAAAGAACATCAGGGAGAGCAAGTGCACCAAACTCCCTCTGCGTATTGATAAACATCTATGATGATGAAGAAATTACGGAGGCGTCCCTGGTGACTCCTATTCCGATCACAGAGGAAAAGGAGCCTAAGAAGGCATCTTCCCAAGCTCTCGACGCTCAAATTAGGGGCCTTCCACAGAATGAACAGGAGGTCGAAAGTGTCTTAGACACTGAGCTACCAGATGTACCAAAGACCCAAGCAGATAGTTTGAATGACGAGCCAATGTCAGACGAACAAAAGGAAGAAGCTCCACATCAAGAAATCGACATCCCAACAACTGGTTATCAAGTAAGTACCAAGCCAATTCCTGATGCTTCAATTTCAATCGGTACTCAACCTCTTGATGAGAAAAAACTAGAGACCGAACCTTCAGAATACATGGAAGAGGTTCAAGAACTCAGTATTGAAAAAATATACACTGTCGAGAGCCTCAGAAATATGCTTACCTGGGGAGAACAACAAATCCCTGAACCTGTGGATGAAGTTGCTGACATACATGCCATCTTCTATGACCAGAAAAGGAAATATATAATGTAGAGAACCACTAAGAAGAGGAGGATTAGTCTAGATCGCTCCATCCTCATCACCACGAAGGAAACACTGATCAACACAGAGCATGCCAAGACATCTGAACTTATCGGTGCAGGAGTGGCAATCACAGATGCCACCCTGGATAGAGATAAAAGGGATGACGAGGAGATGGACACTGCTATGAAGGAATTGGAACATCTGTGCCATTTGGATAAATATTACCAAGACACTACACATGCCGCAGTGTTCCTAAGGAGCGAATTACAGGAAGCCTACAACAAATTTACAGATGAACGACACCTATTCACTGCAAGGGTAACCGAGCTTCAATAAGACACCCTCATGGCACTGGAGACATGCAAGGATATGGAAAGTTGGTATGATAAATAACACAAAGCCGTGGAAAGGATCGACTACATCAACACGGCTCTACAAAGTTGAGATGCCAAAGAGAACGACATCTAGGTACTCAAGGAAAGAAACATTGACTGCATAAAAAAGTCGACCGAATATTGGGTAAAAATGGCTCAAGAAACTCATCAGGAAATTCGAGAGAAATGGGCTGAATGCAAAAAGAGTTGGACCAAGATCAACTGGGAAATGAGGAAAATAAACCTCCCCGAATTCGTCACACTCGATGACTTTGTCGACTTGCGCGACATAGTCAAATTACATGATGAACAAGACTCATCATGGGCTGTAGAGGTAGAAAAGATGGCGGACATGGTGCCCATACAAGTGAAGAGGTTCATGGAACGCCCGATCAAAGATCGAGCCATGTTGCAGTAGTTAAGTGCCATAATAGTCAAGTATCGGGCACGGGCAGTAGAGATAAGAGAGATCCTTTCGGCCCCAATGGAACAACATAGATTCCCATATGCTAACAAATGCGAGGATCTCTTTGTCAAATGGTCGGAGTACGAGAAGAGTCATCCACTCAAGTGAGATCATTTGATGACTCTTGGAAGATTGAGAGAAGAGAGTGCCATGTGGCAAGTTTTGTTTTACTTAGCTGCACTTTTAATAGTTTTTTTTAGTTAATAGTATGTTATAAATAGGAGGATCGACCTGTAAGCAAGGGGTCGATGGTTGTTGCAAAGACCCTCATTTTGGATTTGTAAAGAACTATTCCGGAGCTGCCTTAATTGAGGAGTCATGTTTAGGACCAGAGATAAGTTTGTGTTTTTCATCAAAAGTGTGTATGATTGGATTTGAAGAAGAATTATTTCCGATTTCATCTCATGAATGGATGCTGTAACGAGTAAGAACTTCTAAATCCGTTGATAAGTTATATGATTCAATGTTTTTATAGTTCTTGTCTTTAATGATGAAGAGTAAATCATTGTGTTAGTATGTGATTGATGATTAGAGCTAAGGGAATTATATTTCTT
>WSFP011570669.1:0-10768 GCA_009831015.1 Picea engelmannii
AATTATGTGCATCCATCGTTGATGACATTGAGAAAGGCAATGTAAGTTTTTTATTTTTATTCTTGTGTCGTTTATTATTTTTAGTATCATGGTAATGTTTTAATTTTATTTAACATGAAAATGTTATATTTTATTTTTACAGGATTTTGTTGAAAGACTTTCACATATGTTAGTGAGTATTTACTCTACAAGGAATAATATCATGGATGTCATAGACACATTTCATATTGAAAATACAAAAGAAGGAAGAAAAAAGAAATAGAAAGTAATGAAGGTTGAACCTGCAAGAGTAGATAGAGAAGAACATGAAAGAAGAAAGAAAAATCCTCATTCTATAAATCCTAAAAGGCTTACATTTGAAAATGAGGAAAATCCAAACGAAGATTTTGTTGGCATTAGTCCCAATGAGGTTATTACTCCTTCTCACAAAAAGAATAAACAAGATAAACACAAAATAGTGATGGATGATGATGTGTCCATTCAAATTGATTATGAAGAAATCGTTGATTTAGATGAAACACATTTAAATCATAAGAGGAAGAAAACAAATGTTTATGATTTTCAAGAAGCCATCGTTAGATCAGAGTATTATAGTGAAAGTCCTAAAGGTAGAAGATAAATAATAACATCAAGTGTTGATCTAGAGGATGGTATTATGAAAATAACACAAAATGTCATTCAAAATAGAATGAGGACGATGAACTTAGTTGATGATGGCCACACATTTTAGTTGAATGTGAAACAACTTTATAAACTCACAGAAGGGAAAGAAAAATATCAAATTAGAAAACTGCATCACTTGCATATTCACAATTTGAAAGCATTGATTAGGTACAATCCATATGCACATGTGGTTGACTACCTAGTTCTTGTTGACCCAATGGAAGTTCCTACAAGGGAAAAATTTGATAGATCAAAATGTTTTTACTACAAATATTATGTGATTGAGGAAATCATTATGCAGAGGCTAGAAGAGAATTGATGCAAGAATATCCCAATAATCCTCTTTTTGAGACAGTCAAATGCATAATTTATGTCGGTTTAACAGATTCAGAAGCAAAGTTATTGGCATGGGATCATAACACAGACAATGAGTACAAAATGCCTATGACTTTCATTAAAAGGGTGAGATTTATCCATAAAGAATTTTCTGAAATATGTATTAGGAAGAGATCAAATGTTGATGTCAAGTTTCGGAAGCAAGTTGTATGGAAATAGGATTCTCACTTGATGATAAAAATACAAAAGAAAAAAATCGCAATGAAATTAATATGTTTAGATTTGTGGATATCTATTTTCAATTGGGATTTAGAATTGGACAAGTATGGGATTTGGTATATGATATCTTCACCCTATGGGAAAATATTAGTATAACAAATCAGAGAGTTAAAAAGGCTAAACCATTGATATGTGGCACAAGTAAGATAGGTCATGACATAAAAAATCTTCCAGATGATATGACTATAACACCTTGGAGATCAATACAAGGAGTGAAGGATGGTAAACTTATCATAACTATATTATCATGTGTTAGGTCAGGAGAATTGTCAATGGAAGAAATATGTGATGAATTTAAAAAGTAAGTTTGTTGAGTTATTTTTATTTATGTTAAGACAAGAAAATTGATTTTTTTAGTTTAACATATCAATGTTCTAAGTATTTTGTTATGTATATCATTATAACATTTTTTTTAAATTTAGTCACAAGGCGTATATGAGAATACAAGAGGAAATGGTCAAGATGTTGAATGAAGAAATTTGGGATGATGTTAAACTCAACTATCCAGATTCAAGCTCTACAACAGTATTGAAACATTTTTTTGTTGCATTCAAAAAGGTATGTTGATTTATTGCATTCATATTATTCATTTGTAAGTTAATTTATTTATATTTTAATAGTTATAGATATATAACTATATGTGTGTTTGTTTCATTAAAGATGCCAAAGAAGAATGAAAATGGAGTACCTGAAACTTTCAAAAAATTATTCAAAAAGCCAAGTTTGAAAGAGAAAGAAGGAGACGTGTTCAAAATGTTCAACTTGATGACACCCTTGATCACTACATTTGGAATGGGCTCGACACTGTTCAATATAAAGTGATATGAAGTGATTGTGAACAACTTGCAAATATTGTTCCTAAAAAAGAATACTCCCTAGTTATTGTGGATATCCCTCATGGTTATAATATCCAAAACATTGGATATGATACTGAGCCTTATACTTACCAATATTTCAATAAAGTGGTTATGGGATTTATAGAAGTTACAACATCACCATTTTGGAGATTTCTAGTATTTCATTCAGACACACAACAAGGATTAGTACAATCAAGCTTCAAGGGGAAAGAAAAGACAAGGATGTAATTTATTTGGTAAGACATTGAAAGTGTATGTTTAGCAATTAAGATTAGAAAACAATTTTATTAATTCACAAGTTAATTGAATTTGCACTTAATTATGTTACAAACACATGCCTAATATTCATAGCTCCAATAGAGAACCATTTAAACATGATTTTGAGAGTATACATCTTGCAACCTAGACAAAAGATGATTCTTATAATTCTATTATTGTCAATGCAAAGGATGGAGAGACTCCTAGTAGTATATTGATATACAATGTTGTGGTTAGAAAGATAACATATGAGGGAAAAGATTTGAAAGGAGAGATGGTTAAAATTTATAAAAAACCACAAGCATTAATTAATTATCTTATAGATACATTTTCAAATGAAGGAGATTGGGTTTTGGATTTGTTCTCGGGTTTAGGTAAGAATTCTGATCTAATATTTATGAAATCATACTTCAATCTTATATTATTTTTAATTTATGTATTTTTACAGTATCTAACTTCATTATTTATTTTGTATTTGATGATTAGGTACAACATTAGCATGTTGCTTAAAGAAAGGAAGGAATTGCATAGCCATTGAAAGTGACCCAATGCAATGCAGTTTTATTCAACAAAGAATTAATGTTATTCCATCTCTTCCAGATGAAATGAAAGAAGTTGGCTTGAGGAAATGATATTTCAGTGAATCAAAGGTGGCGAAAATGTCAAAGGAACCTCAATTACCATTAGGAGGAATGATTGGAATGGATCACTTTTGAGAACTTGCGGATATCAAAGAGCCAATGGAAGAACAAAATGACACAATGGAAGCACAAAATGACGTCAAAGAAGATGATAATGTGTCTGTTGAGAATGATGAATTTGGGATATATGATATTGTTGATTAGTTTTAAGATGCCCTTGAAGACGATGCTCAATTTTGCAAATTTTTTATGAGCTATAACTATAATGTTTTGAATTTCAGATTTTAAAATAAGAATAAAGATGTATTTATTGTTGTTTTGTGATGAATCTTTTTATTGTTTTCTTTTTCATTTTATTTGTATGTGAATCATTATACATCGGAAAATTTTATTAAATGTTGTCATTTTTTACTTCAAATGTATAAAAATATGAAAGAATATTATAATTTTTTATAAAGTTTTGACTTTTTTGGTTCAATTATGTGCATAAAAATGCTTTATTTGACATGTTATTTTAAGGAATATGTACCAAAATGTATAGGTTTTTTATTATATATGGCTATAAAATGTGTGTTTTTTTGCTAAATATTCAAAAATAATGTTATTTAACTACAATTTTTTTTCTATGTATTGAAGTAAAGGTAAACAATGTGTTAAAAATAATGTTTTCCACTATATTTAAAAAGTATGGAACAATAAATTAAAGGAGACAAATTATATGAAAAATCATAACTTCAAAAAAATAAATGGTAAAAAACATTTTTAAGATTGAAAGAAGCATGAAAAAATGACTAAAAACACCGTTGAATAAAAAATAAAAATAAAAATTGAAAAATTTGAAAGTAGATGAAAAATAAGCATTTAAAAAAATAATGTGGAAACATTGTGGATTGAAAAATTTAAAATATCGAAAAACCACCTAAAAATGGAGGGGGAGTTCTACCAGTAGCACCATTTTTAAAAACGGGGTAAAAAATTGGACCCCCCAAAAAAATGAGAACTCTATAGAGTTCTCGTTAAGTTGGTAACTATGTAGGATGAAGAATACAAATTTTCATCTGATTTGTTGACAATCAAAGATTATTCCCTACTTGCTGTCATGTTTCAATGTTACTATAGATGATATGGAAATAAGAATGTTGAAGGTTTGAGTCACTTGTAATGACATTTTATTCACTTTACTTATTGTTGGTTGATACTTTTACTTCAATTTCCCTTCATGAGATTTCAACCAGGTTGTGTTATTTAATGTGCTACTGATTTTCAATGTTCATTATTAAAAAAATTCCCATAATAGAAATTTTCTCACAATTAGTGCATTGATTACAAGAAACAAGGTGTAAATATATTTTGTATTGAAACCTTAAGCCATGGACATGTTCAAACCAATGTTCATTATTTATTCTGAGTTGAGAATCACTAGTCTGTTGGTTTTGAAGATTACTTCAAATTAAATTCTCAACACAATCAACACTTTCCAAACCATTATGTGCATTCTCCTCTTAAAACGTTTTGCAAATTTGATTTTGTGTATCTTTGTTGGATTACTGAGAGGGGGGGTGAATCAGTAATAAGAAATAATGCCACTTATTAATATTTTTAATCACAATGTATATTCCTTTAACTTATTCAACAATGTTCATTAGTTCATCATTAATATGTTATTGCATCATATAGCATTAACATCCATCGGTGCATAACAAACAATAATAGAAACATCCACACAATGCAAAGTACACCATTATTTTACGTGGAAACCTAATGCAAGAGAAAAACACGAAATGTTTTTCTTATATGTCTTTATGAATTACATTCAAGGAAGAACCAACTTCCAATTCTCTAGATGCAACTGGAAGGAGGCTTTGACCTCCTATTTTCAAGATACAACCTGAGGGAAGCTACAACTCCCCAATTATCTAGCTACAACTAGAAGGAGGCTACAACCCCCTATGTTCTCTGGCTACAACCACCTATCATTTCCTTGTCCTACCACCCTGAAATATAAGTGAAATTATGAAACCATTGCCACATTGTCACTGTGAGATATACCACTGTAAACGTGTACCAATTTGTGCCAACAACTAGTAACCAACCTTTGCCACTATCCTGTAACCAACATGTACATGTACTCAGCTTGCACCAACAAAATCCAACAGGTATGTGACCTATATGTGTTGCAACATGTATATGTACGTGCCCTTTGTATACTGTAGCCCACATATGTACGCAACCTTTCTGTACTACAACCTGTGTACACCTTCTGAGGGATAGGTTTTTTACCTTTCTAAAACTCTAACCCTTTTTTACCTCTGTCACGTCAACCTGCAACCTGTGACAACCTGTACAAATTAACCTATACCAATCAACCTCTACTATCAACCATGTACATCAATCACTCACACAACTTGTACCATTACAAGTGCATCAACTATGTGTACATAAAAATACCTCATAACCATCACCAAGACCAAGATGTTCTTTTACTAATATATCAATATATCTATGCCACACCATCCATATACCATGTGTCAACAATACTACTAGCAAGTGCCTCTAACAATGCACTACACATGTACTAATCATGTATCAAAAACACTATTATAAAGTGCCTCTAATAATGCACCACACATGTAATAATCATGCATAAACAACACTACTAGCAAGTTCCTCTAACAATACAGCATACATGTACCAATCATGTATCAACAACACTACTAGCAAGTGCCTCTAACAATGCACCGTACATGTACCAATCATGTATCAACAAGTCAAACTATGACTCATCAAGATGCACCAACATCACCATACCATACACCTCATGTATGTGCCAACTCAATAACTATATGTCCCAACATGTATCTCAACCATATACCAAAGACATATACCATTATAACCAACAAAATTCCTCTATCAATACATCACACAATCCATGATCCAAATACCATAAACCCTTGCATCAAACCATGTGCCAAAACCTCATTTTTATGTAGCCTAAAGTGTGTACCAATCACATATCAATACCACTAACCAAATTCTCTCACAATGTACCATAAGATATACTAATAACACTCACACATGTATCGACCATGTACTACAACAGATCTGCCTCAAACTAACCAACAACTTCACTCACACATCACAACCAAAAACCATCAACCATGTACCAAGGAATACTAGATATGTCTCAACACTCGAAGATGTATCAATGATAAATATTGATTATACCAGCAATATTCTTCTGTAGATATGAATTATACAGTAAGTCCCATGAAGCCAATGATATCTCTAGGGAAAATCCTCAAACCCCCATAAACATTTCTCATGTATACAAAAAAATCCAACTACTCATAGAAATAAGACATACCTTTTGAACCAATGGATAGATCTAATGTACCTAATCAATGTAGACCTTTATAAAAGCTTTCTTTTAGAATCTAGAGACCTGGCATCTTCATCTTCTCAAGTTTTTATGGCTTTACCCTCATGTACACACCCTATTATACTTCCATCTCGTGTATATATGCACCCTATTATATTGTTATCCCGCATATGTATGCACCCTATTACACTGTTAGTCCACGTACATCTCAGAAACTAGGGTTTTTTTAGTATTTACGAAACTCTCAAACTTCTTTCATCAACCCTTCGTGCTACCTCAGACTTGTAAAACTTCATATGTATCAATGAGTACCTACAATTAACCTTACACAATAATAGATATTCAATTTTCTCAATAGGTGCTAATAGGATAGCCTTTCTCTCTTATTTATACTTCCATGTAGCTTCCTCAAGGGGTTACCTTTAACCAACTTAACCCAATTTCCTTTTTTAGAGCTAAACCAATTCTAGCCACGTGTTCACTTATAACTACCTTATCCATAAATAGTAAGTTCTCTGCATCTAGTTGCAACTAACTTCATTATTTAAATAATTTCTTTTGCAACCACTTTGACTTATCCATAAATAGTAAACTCACCACTTCTTGTTTCAACCACTTTATTATTTAAATAATTTCTCTTTGCAATCACTTTGACTACTTTATTATTTAAATAATTTCTCTTTACTCACAACCTCTTGTTGCAACTAATTTATTTTTAATTATTTTCTTAATGCAACAACCATACCCATGATTAAATCCTAGTTACCACCAATTTGACTAGTACACTTCTTCTAGGATATTCTAGAATAATTGACTTCTTTGACCTTCTAGGGGCTTCTAGATAACTCATGAGGGTTCTCCAACTTTGCATGGCCATAACTCTCTAACCGTGAGGAGTTATGTGATGTTACACATATCACCAGAAATGGCATGACATGTATTATCCATCTAGAATAGTCTTACCTTTATATTCACTAAAGTTCATTCCCTTATACCTAAAACAAACTTGGGTCCCTTACCCATGCCTTTCTGCTACCGGAATTCGCTACCGTATTTCTCCAAGGATTGACATCAATATACAATATAACTCTCCAAGGGTTGACATCAATGAAAACCAACATTCCAAACCAATTGTCCATAAACATAAGCCAATTGGTTGACAATATTCAGTTGTAATATCAATAGGAATTTGTTCTTCTTCTTAGTTTTCTCGGACAACCATGATTTCATGCCTATGTAATAGTTCAATTTGCCCATGACAGTGGTGGTTCTTATCCTCTAAAATAACATGAAGAACTATATATTTTTGGAGATATTCATGTACATTTTTAGATATACAACATTCAAATGTATCTTTAAAACACTCACTGAAATTTTGTTTCAAGACCTTGGAAACATAGTGTAGTTCTTCAACTCCTTGAAGTCTTTTACATACAACTTCTTCTTTATATTTTTCACACACTTCATTACCATTACAATCACAAAAAAATAAAAATATGAGTGATCCGTATTTTATGAGCAGAACGAAATGAATACAAATTATTAAAATATGCTTAACACGGAATAACAGAGATACATTAAAACTAGTTTTCTATTCAATAAGGAAATAAGTTGAAACTATAAAATGCAGTGGAAAACAAGCTTGCTAGAATGGTGGCAGCTTATCTCTGAGAAGAGATGTGACAGTTGCACTCATTCGCAAGAATATGATTACAATGAGGCCCTGAAGACCTTTTTTACAATAAACTGGAATGTCACAAACCCTAGACATCCAAAAATGCTAACCCTAGGAGATGAAGTGCCAAAAGTCATGTGGGCCCCATTTGGGTAAGTTAGTACATCAACTTACCGAGGTCGTAACTTTTGCATATGATCTCCATTTGGGGTGCATGATAGCTCATTGGAAAGGTATCGTCGAGGAGATTCATTTTGGGGGCTCAAATATAGCCTTGAAATATCATTAAGAAAATCGATCCCCAAAAACCTTCATTTACGCCCTCAAAATGGTCTCGGAAGTTAAAAACTGCTAAAAATAGTAAATTACCAAAATTGCCAGAAAATTGTCTTGAGCCAGTTGGAAAAGGTGGGTGGCCACTAATATACACCTGGATCAATCCTCCCTCCTTAGGAATCAATTTTCTCCATTGTGTTGAGTTCCCCCATCAGATGAGGAAATTCCTGTTGAATTTGGCCCTGGGTGAGCCACTTGCCTTGGTGTAGGAGTTGCCCTGCTTTGACGACTCAATAAAGTTAGATCCTTTGTTGTCAAGTTCCCTTGATCTGTGTGTACACAATATGATCATTGGATTCTTGTTGCATTCAGTTGGGGTTGAGCTCTATTGGTTTCAACTACTCTGCTATCTCTGAGGTGTCCAATAATGGTGGGAAATATGGTCGAAGGAGAGCCACATTGAAGACTGGGTGCAGGCCAAGGAAAGGGGGAATGTTGAGATCAAAATCATTGTCACCCACAGAATTGGTGATGTTGTATGGTCTAGAATGGGGTAGGTGAAGCTTCCGATGGGGCCATGTAAGGCATTATTTCTGCAAGTGCAACCAAACTTTGTCGCCCACCTGAAACTTATGTGGCACTCGATGTTGATCATGGCACTGCTTATACTTGGCATTAGACTTTTGTAGAATATCCTAAACTTGTTGGCGGATGTGTTGGATCCTGTAATATACCAGATATAAAAAGTATGCAGAACATAAATAAAATGCTAGAAATGGCAGAATAACAATAATATAACCAACATAATCTCCACAATAACATAGAAATGATATAAGAACAACAACAGAAATAGCACTTTGATTCAGAAAGCAATGTTCACAGGCCTCTCTTCGAGGGGGCAACCTCCAGTTGAGTAGCGCTCTGTTAAAATAATCTCCAAGCTATGGTTTTCATACCCTCAACCCTTATTTATACTAAATATGTCTATCAAGAGAAGCATCTAGAGGAAGATCCTTCTAGAAGCAGAAGCTTCTATTAGGTCTTCTTACATCCGCCTTATTCTATTTTATTGAAAGGCCTTATTAATATTGACCTTTATTACATCCGAATATATTGATCTACCTATGTGCAGGTTAGGACGCTGACATGTTCGCCCCCTTAAAAACAAACTTGTCCTCAAGGCTTGAGATGTGGAAACTACTGCAGAATGGTAGTTGGTTCCCAAGTGGCATCTGTTGGAGTTGTATCTTTCCACTAGACTAGAACTTCCTTGATGGTTCACTAACGTAGGCAACGCTCACGCTGGTCCAAAACTACTTCTGGATATAGCCAAATGGATCCTTCTTCAGCTAACTCGGGAAGGTTGGTTTGAATTTGGAACCTAGTTCCAATCACCTTCTTTAAGCATGAAACATGAAAAACATGATGTAGCTTTGACTGACTAGGTAGAGCTAACTGATAGGTGACTTGTTCCACATGCTTGAGAACTGTATAAGAACCATAAAATTTGGGCGCTAGCTTCGGACACTGCTCGACCTTGAGGGAAGTTTGCATGTATGGTTGCAGTTGTAGAAACACATGATCCCCTTCTGCAAATTGATGTTCAGAGCGACCTTGATCTACTTGCTGCTTCATGCGATTCTGTGCCATGACCAATTTCTCTTTAAGGGTATGAAGAATATCCTCTTGAACTGTAAGTGTTTGGTCAACCGCCTGGATCTTCGAGGTACCCGGTAAGTATGAGAGAACTGAAGGGGGCTTCTGTCCATATACCGCTTCAAAAGGAGTCATGCGTGTAGATGTATGGTAGGAAGTGTTGTACCACCATTCAACTAGGGGTAACCATTGAGCCCATTGATTTTTCTTTTCAGAAGAAAAATATCTTAGATATGTTTCCAAACACTTGTTGACAACTTCCATTTGACCATCAGTCTGGGGATGATAAGCTGTGCTTAGATGCAATTGGGCGCCCTGCAACTTAAACAATTCTTGCCAAAAATTGCTTGTGAAAGTTGGGTCACGATAAAAAACAATAGAGTGTGGCATGGCATGAAGCTTGAAGACCTGGTCCATGAAAATTTGAGCCATCATGGATGCAGTAAATGGGTGTTGAAGAGAACAGAAATGAGCATACTTGGAAAGGTGATCCACAACCACCATTATGATTGATTTATTTCCCGATTTGGGTAAGCCAGTAATAAATTCCATAGAGATATCCTTCCAAATAGCAGGTGGAATCGGAAGCGGTTGTAGTGTGCCCGGAGATTTGACTGTTTCTCCCTTGTTTCATTGACACACCTCACATTCAGCGAAAAAATTATAGATGTCCTGTTTCATACCATCCTAGAAGAAAGAACGTTTGACCCTGTCATAGGTTTTGGTGAACCCGGAGTGCCCCGTTGTG
>WSFP011570679.1:0-10768 GCA_009831015.1 Picea engelmannii
GTTTCTAAATGAGCACTTGCTCTTCTCCAGCACTACAAGGTTCCTCTCTCATTAAAGAACAATATGTAGATCACAAATATTTTGATAAACAAGTAGTGCCCTTGGGGATTCTTTAATGCAGTTCATATATTTAACTTGTGATTGAAATGATTCCAAAGGGACGACAAATTTAAGCTAAGAAAATTGATATTCAAAATAGAAACTATACACCTTAAGACAATTTGCAACTTTAAAATAATTAGAAGGAAATTTGTCTCGAAACCTTGGGACAATTTGGAGACTTGAAATAATTACAATGTCTTTTGAGGTTTTGCTCGTAGATAAATAGTAAAAGAGACTATTTTTTAAAAAGAAACAATTTTTCAACTTCAATAAATTTCATTTATAATTGTCTTATTCATTAATAGCTTAGAAACACCTAACCTTAATAGCTTAGAAACACCTAACCTAGTGTAAAAGTTCTATAACTTTTCAAAACATTAAAAATTGAAAGTAGCTTTCTCTTCTTAAATAATAAATATTAAAAACTATTAAATTTTACATTATCTATTATCTATCAATATCATTATTCATTATAATACTTTGAATTATTTACATGATCATTATTCATTATAACACTTTGAATTCTTTACATATCTAGATTAATCTAAATGTATAGTATACATATTTTCATTTAATAAAATATTTAACTAAATACTTTACATGTTTCTCATTGTCATTATTCATTTGAATTATTTACATTTCTAGTCTAAATGTAAAGTATACATCTTTCCATATTAATAAAATATTTGAGAATATTAATTATTATAACACTTTGAATAGTTTACATCTTTCTAATCTAAATGTGTATACACTTTTCATATATTAATACATATTTTATTAATATGTATAATTTTGTGTTTTTGGTTTTATAATTATTATGCAATTTTTTTATAGTTTTATTTTTAAAAAATTTATCATTGTTTTTGGTTTCCCTCTAACTAAAAATGGTTTTTGGTTTCCTTCTAAATAAAAATTATTTTTTATTCTCCTTTAAATAAAATATTTAATTTTTTTATTATAAATATATAAACTATTATTAGTCCCTGTCGTAGGCATAAAGTGACTATAGTGATCGATAAATCGTTGATCTAGCATTAGCTTGTGCATTGACCAGAAATATTTCCCTGTTGTCTATTATTGGAACAAGGGAAGAGAAAATATGGATTTTTATATAATAAAAAGTATCATATTTGTCAAGATCTAATTGGACAACGGATTGGAGGTCTTATTGTCGCCTTCGCTATTCCCAATGTAAAATATGTTTGCATTACCAAAGTATTTGGTAGTATATGGTCTTTTTGAATCATAAATTTTGTTATCTATTCGTCGAACTTGGATTAATGCTAGCATTAGTTAGAATGTTTCCCTTAGCATTTTCTGCTGGGTGGAATACATTCTCCACGATATTGCTATGTCTGATTTTTGCTTTATTGTTGCGTGCTTCGAGAGAACAGTCATGCCACGCTGCATCTTTTCTTAAATGCTTGCACATGCCTATGCCCTTCGATGGTCCTTGTTGTCTTAATTGTTTACCTAGCAACTCTGTCAGTCTTAAATGTTTATTGTACAGAGGCCTTGCAATACAACTTTGTTCATGGCTGGCATCCTTGCTCTTGTGCTCCATCCTTGTTCGCTGCTTCGTTCCATGGTTCTGGTTCTTGTTTGATTCAACTTTGCAAAGTTGAGGTCCTGCACTTGCAGTTCGAGCTCTTCGTGGTTGTTCACTGGTATGTTGTTCTTCAATTTTGCAAGTTTTTGGACCTGTTGTTGTGGTTTGCATTTTTTTCGACGTTGAGGTCTTCTCGTCCTTTGTTGACGGGTAAGTTTTCCGGTTCTTGCTGATTTTCAATATTTTGTTGTAGACCTTTTTTGTCTGTGCTCTTAGTTTATGTTCCTAGAAACAATGCGTCTTCATATGGAGGATGTCGCGTCCATAGTTTTTCCGAAAATTGCAATGCAGAGGGATTTACAAAAATGGTTGGGAGCTATCAGAAGAGGGAACCGTCGGGAGGGGTGTAGACGCAGTGTATGCTTCTACTCTGTGGGTCAGAAAAGTGCGTCTTCTTGTTTTCTTTCTACTGAGTTAAGTTATGGTTTTATTTTTTTGCGGTCTTTCTTCTGTTTTTCTCAGTTTCCAGTGTCGGTCTATTTTCTTCTCATCTGCTATGGGAACTAGGGGGGATTCAAGTTATATGGTTTGTCAAATACAATAAACATTGTGAATATGAAAACTATTGTAGAGAAAAACTGTTGTTGTACGTTCCATTACATGAAAATGAAGAGACATTAATACATAACTTCTCTACATGGGAGGCTGTGTATGTTGCCTTTGAGACTATAGTGAATATCAATGAAACTAGATTTACCTACAATGTTAATCCAACATGGGGCGATCTAGAAGTTGCACTTAATGACCTAGAAAACCCTGGCGATCATGATGAGGCATTCAGAAACCCAAAAACAACCATAACTCCTTCCGAGTCCTATGACTTACAAGCAGATTTGCCTCGTCCTCCAGCGGCTGAAAGTAAAAAACATATCAACCTTGGTTTTCAAGTTAGAAAACATCATTTCCTGATTGAAAATAATGAATACCACAGAATAAGACGTCTGTTGAATCGTGAACAACAAACAATTGTAAAGGACATTTCCCTTAAAAAATGGTTGAACATGAACAGTCATGGTCACGTGTTCCTTACAGGCGGAGCAGGAACAGGCAAGACATTCATAGCAAAAGCATTGTTCCAAATGCTTATACGAATCTATGATTCAAACAATTGCTCTGATCTTATGAAATCAAAGGGCCTAATAATTGCATACACAGGAAAAGTTGCATACAATGCTGGTGGAACAATAGTCCACTATGCATTCTTAATGCCTTTTAGCAAGTCATAGTTTCTTCCACTTAGCAAGGAAATGTTGAATACATTATCTAAGCTTTACGAGGAACTCCAACTTGTCTTTATAGATGAAGCATCTTTGATTGGGAGTCGGTTCTTGTATTCCATTGACAACTGGCTAAGAAGCATAAAACATGTACAGACCAAATACTTTGGGAACATTGACATGATCTTTTGTGGCGATCTTTACCAAGCACAACCCATCCAAGATTCTTTGATATTTGAACAACCTACCCTTAACATGGAAACACTGACGCATGACTTCTGGAGAGACAATATTAAATGCTTTGAGTTGCATACTACAATGCGCCAAACAGATGGAACATTCATTGCAATTTTGAATAGAATGCGCACAAACAACCAAACATATGATGACTTGACCTATATCAATCTGAGGTGCTTATGGCTTGCACCAACAGATCCAACGTTCCCTTACCTGTTCTACATAAATAAGGATGTTGCAAAGCATAATAGCCACATGATGTCGCTCATGCCTGACAATGATATCATCATCGATTCGATTGACTTGGAAGAAGACAACCATGGAAATGTCCCACGTCATGAACATTTAGTCACTTTACCTTTGCACCTTGCATTAAAATTAGAAATGCTAGTTGAAATATATGCCTGTAACTATGATTCACAGGATGGCTTGGTGAATGGTGCAGATGGAATACTGAAAGGCTATACAAACATAAAAAGTAGATGTCCTTTGGATTAAGTTCCATGAACCGCATATAGGCAAGCGACAAGCAAGCAAGTTGTCTTATCTATATAATTCAAACACTGCAAGCGATTGGACTCCCATTTTGCTAATATCAAAGGCAGTATCAACATCAGCAAAGACAGGTCGACTGAAGATTCTCAAACAATTTCCGATTAAAATTGCATGTGCACGTACAGTCCACGGATCACAAGGACTAACACTTGATAATGTTTCATTTCAACTTGCTGGAATTCGCATACATGGACTTGTATACACAATACTGTCGCGTGTCAGAAGCATAGACTCCTTGTATTTACTAAGTCCTCTCACAAAAGATAACTTCAAAGTGAAACATAAAGTTGATATTGAGATGGAATGACTCAGGACCACCGCAAAATGGCAACTGCATTATGATTACATATCCATACAAACAAATTCATCTGTATCAATTCTCTCGCTTAACACACACAACTTAAATGTACACATGGATGATATATTGAATGACTATGATTTAATGCAATCCGATATTTTGTGCTTGCAGGAAATAGACATGGAATTATGCATGCAGAACAAACAATTCCCAAATCACAATTGCATATCAAGTTACATTACACATGGGGTGATGATACTGGTGAAAAAACATGTACCAATTTTGGACCACATACATATCGAAGAAAATAATGTTGAACTCGTGCTTGCCAAAATTTTTTCCCATGGAACAAAAGTTGTAATACTAAATCTGTACGCTGCTCCCCATGCAATATTCTCCAGCATAGTAAATGTTATTTCCAATGCATTGGACCATTTCCATTTGAACGGATTCATTGTACTTGTAGGAGACTTCAATATTGTCATGCTTCAAAATACTGGCAGAACAAAATAATTGCAAAACTACATGTGCAAATACAGTCTCCGCTTTCTTCTGAACAACACAACCCATATGCAAAACACACTTATTGACCATCTCTGGTCCAATGTGCCCATTCCTCAATACAATATGTTTGTCCTAGACACATATTGGTCTAATCACGATACAATTGGTATTGCACTTGAATTATGACATATACATCAAACTTATTGAAAACTCATATTTCTATGTTTCAAAGCATATATGTATCCCTTATTTCTACACATAGAGTTCTGGTGAGCATACAGATCGTTTTCTACTCGAATTATAAAATATACATTGTGCAAAAAAAGAAAAAATAAGGTACATGCTCAAAAAAACTATTTGTGACTCTATTCATCTTATTCATTTTTTTTGTTTGTATATGTACATAGTAGTTGCCTTTTTCTTAACATCTGACCTTATGTTCACACCCCTTTTGTTTTGTACTTTTGTTGATAGAAACAGAAAGGAAAACTAGAAGGCGCAAAGAACTCCTACCCAGAGATGTACACGAATCAATGCAAAGGTGCATTCTTTTTCTGCCTGTCTTCGATAGTAAACAATTTTTCCTTTACTTTCTTTGAATTTGTCAAACTTGTTTGCAGGTATATATATATATATTCTTTTTCTTTTTCTTGCGCTGAGAAACCGCTATGTTGCACATCTGCCATCCAACAAAACTGCAATGTTGAGACAACCAGCCCACAAGTCCATTTGTCAATATGTATATCGCCCAACTATGATTTCTATTTGTAGGACATGAAACATTAGAGGCAGAGTGTGCAGCTCGCAAGTGCGCGATCCAAATAAGTGGCTAAGTATGGAATAATGGATCTGGGCATCATAAGCAATTTATAGGGCACCGAACAACAGAGGCTCATTTCTAACCCCGCCAACCCGACAACGCGCGATGCACAAACTGTACATGCTCTATAAATTCTCAGCCACCCGGCAAGTCCGCTTGTCAATTTGTATATCACAGAACTGTATGTGTTATTTGTAAAACACAGAACAATAAAGGCCTATTTTTTGACCCCTCCCGTTCGAGAACCCACAAGTATGGAATGCGATATCGGTACACGATCTATAAAATCTCATGTCCATACTTTATAAAGGCACATATTTACTTTTGCCTCATTTCTACACACACTGATCTGGTAATCACAAACTTGGTGTTGCACATGAATTATGAAATGTGCAGTGGGAGTCGGACGGATCCCTTTGCTTTGCTTAGGTAATTTTGAACTCGCCAGCTCGAGAACCCAATTTCTATATGGCGGAAATCGACCCAATGTACAACCTGCAAATATGTATTGCTCGTTTGTGGGAGCCCACCAACCCTGGAGTAGAATGTTGAGCCGGTCACCCCGCAAATCCGGCTCTCAATTTATTATCATAAGATATTTGCAAGGCACTCAACAATAGAGCGTCATTTTTTACCCCGCCAGCCCCACAACCTGTGATCGATAAACTGTAGATGGTCTATCAAATCTCGGTCAGCCCGCAAATCCACTTCTCAATTTGTATATCGTGGAATTTTGTGTGCTACTTGTAGAACATCGAACAATAGAGGCCTTCTTTTAAACCCGCCCGCCCGAGAACCTGCAATCCCGAACCATGCACTTTCAGACTTGGCCATTCCTTCCTTGCTTGCTCTTCCCTGTGGTCGTTACCTTCGCACATGTGCATAATAAAAAATATTATATATATATATGTGTATATATGTCTTATTTTTAAATCTTTAATGCTAACATGTCATCGTGCAACTACTGTCTAAGCTGTCATTGATGCGCACAAGCCTCAAGAAGTTTTTCCATTAATGCATTTTTTGCGAATCATTTTCTTCTCCCTTCCAAGTTTTAATTTCAAATGCCATGGAATGTCATTCAGACGCTGCCAGCTTGCTTCCTTCACAAAACCTCCAATCACTTCCCAGTCTTAATTTCAAATACCATGCAATGTCATTCACACGCCGCCAGCTTGGTTCGTTCACGAAACCTCCAATCCTTAAATGTTCTTTGTCGTAACCCTCACCTTTTCACTTCTAAGTTTGCAATAATTACGCTTTACTTCTAACAGGTCACCATACAAGACACATATATATTGTCATTAATGAGGAGATTTTCCATTCGCATGCATTGAAGCAATGTTTGCGGGGGGTTATATTGTCCCCTCCATTTCTTCATTTCAAGCAGCATCTGGAGCCAGCCAACATTTTGATAAATTATTGCCAGTAGCTCCACAACAGTTTTGTAGAGATACAGTAAACATCTTCCTCAAGAGATTCCTGTGCAGAAGAACGGAAAAAATAATTGTAGGGGAGGCGGAGCAACCCGAAATTTACCGTCAAAACATGGATCTTGACACTGATCTGGAAAGCATATTCTGCAACCTTGATCAGCCCGCACACAGAATTCATCATGCCTGCTCAATGGACATGGTTGATATCGGATTTTTTCACGAAGATGAATCTTTCGTGTTCCAGAGTGTTGTTTTTGAAATCGAATAAAAAAAAATAATCATTGAAAAAAGAGTTGTAAAAAATAAGAAAAGAAAACATTGTTCAGAACTTGACCTTGCCAATATGCACGCATCCAAAATCTATGAACTTCACAGGGCAACCGAAGATGCTCTTCATGATTCTGTTGGAGTCGTTGAAGCCAAAAATGCCAGACTAAAGAACCAGATTAAGGAATTAGAGGAAGCTTTGTTTCCTATGCCATTGCTTGGAAGTTCCTTGGAAATAGCCATGCCCGCGACTACGTGCACCCCTGCAAAAAATCTAAAAGGGTCCTCCGACTTCCTCGCATCCTGTAGAGGATATGTGGAGAAAAATATCAACAAAATAATAGAACTGATTGCCAAGGCCTGGGAAACATCACAGAATATGGATTCCCTGGGGAGCAGAGCACATAACTTGCTCCTACTTCTACAGATGGATTTAAAGAATGAAGAAAATTTCTAAATGCACTCGGTCATCCCTTTCGCCTTTCATGTCAACAACATGCCAGAGACGAGAACAAGACAACATGATCTCCAGTCCAAAAAAAGGCTCACTCAGTTAGAAGCATGCTGGAAACAAAAAGTGAAGAACCTGTACCTAATCGTGCAATCGTGTGAGGAAGCAATATCAAAGAAAGAAACATTATTGACAAAGCTCACCAAAATAGACTTAGCAGGAAAGACAAATGGCTTCCACGACCGTAGCTTAATCCTCAACTCGCTGACATTAACCAAGCAAGATTTTGATCAACAAGTTGATAATTTGAAGAACTTGTCTTTAGAATTTTTTTACAGAATTGTTGAATATCATGAAGAAGAGGTGGACAACTGGCTAGTCGGGTATTCGCTACAGAATCGAGACATTCATGAAGGTCTGTGTAAACTTTCAATTGATCTAAGTGAATTAGAAAATGAATTTTTCAACATTCGAATCCACAATGACATCAACGTCGCCCCCTTGAGAGGCTATATTGAAGAGAACTTGAAGTGGATCAACCACGAAATCCAACAGGCAAATTCATAAATCCTTTGTGTATCAATCCAGTTATTGAAGTGGGCTGCCCACAAAAACCAACAGGGAAAGGCATGACCAACCAAACACAAAAATTACTTATACATACCATCTCTGTAAGTGTATAGTGATAGTCCTTTCTTTATCAATCCAGGTATTCCTTTTCTGAGTAGAAATCTATAGTCAAAAACTGATCTTCTCATTTCTACTTTTCAAGTATTACATTCTAGCGTGTCCAACTTCTTCCCACACTCCTATTTCTTGTACATATTTCTGTTATGGTCCGCGGGAGCCCCAATCCCAGTCTATATGACAAACACATTTACATTTCCAGGGATATGTAACAAACTATTATTTTTTTCATATATTACAAATAAAACTATTCTTTTGTCTCCTTATATATTTATGTCTTCCTGGAGTTTTTATCTTCAGTTATGCACAATGTGAAGTCATTATGTTTATTTTATCTCTATTCTCTTTTTTTCTTATGCATTTTTTCTCCGGCTTGGTCATTTTCAAAACAAAGTATGACATAAATCACTCACTCAAATTCGACATATCATATTTCACACACACACACACACACACACACACACACACACATATATATATGTTTCTTTAAATTTCCAGGAATATGTAACACGTTTCATTTTTTTCCAATTTTCAGCCCGCTAGCTTGACAACCCGCGCTCCAAAAAATGCCTAAGTATGTAATCTGGACTCCGTCACACTATATAGAATCAAGGCTCCACACATGCTCTATAAAAGTACATATTTCATATGTATAAAAGTAAATATCTACTTTAAAAAATTGTGTTTTTGCTATGTACAATTTATGCTCTCCAAGAACCTATGGTTTGATACATTTCAATTTCTTGTATCCATGAGCCCCTRATTTAAAGAAAACTAATTCGAGAATKCTATTTTTTTGGTCCTCCTGTCCACCACCCTGTATAACAAACATTGGTACTATTTTTTTTGTACATTTCTCCAACACTGTGTGTAAAACCTATGTAAAGAAAAGTAATTCTTGAATGTTAAATTTTTGGGACACGAGCCCCTTCAAATTCAAATAGTCCGCAGGTCCCATGGTCAATTTGTACGTCACAGAACTCTCGGTGCTAATTGAAGGACATGGAACAACAGAAACCCGCTTTTCAGGTCCCCAGCCCGAGAACCCGCGATCCAAAAAATGCCTAAGTATGGAATGAGGGTTTTGTCCATGCTCTAATTCGGGAAGGCTAGTTTTCCTCCTGCTTTTATGTATTCCTAGATTTTTCATTTTCAGAATGGACTATGACATAAATCACTTACTCAAATTTGAGATAATTTCACTTATATATATATATATATATATATGTTTCTTTAAATTTTCAGCAATATGTAACACATTTTATTATTTTTTTATATAAATGTCATAAAATTGTGTTCACTAGTTTCTTTCTACTCAAACGTAAAGACACTGTCATTTCTTGCATCTTTACCACATGTCTTGCACAATGTTTGTCACAAACGCCTTTAAAATTAAAATAGTCTGCAAGTCCGCTTCTCAATTTGTACACCACGTATCTCTGCCTGCTCTTTGTAGGACATGGAAAGAGGGCTCCGTTGTTGTTCTATAAAATCTCATCTCCATACTTTATGAAAATACATATTTCGTATCTATAAAAGTAAATGTCTACTTTAAAAAACTACATATTTTCTATGTATAGTTTATGGTCTGCAGGAACCTATAATTTCATAAATTTCAATTTCTTGTGTCGAGGAGCCCTTGGTTTAAAGAAAACTAATTCAGGAATGCTATTTATTTCGTCCTTCTTCCCACCTCCCTATGTAACAGACATTGGTACTATACTTTTTGCCCTCTTTTCCACCAGCGTATGTAAAACCTATGTAAAAAAAACTAATTTGCGAACGCTGAATTTTTTGGACACGAGCTCCTTAAAATTCAAATACTCTGCTAGTCCGATTTTCAATTTGTATATCCCGGAACTGTTTGTGCTATTTGTAGGACACAGAAGATCAGAAGCGCATTTTTCAGGTTTCTAGCCCGAGAACCCACGATCCAAAAAATGCCTAAGTCGAGAAGCCACTTTTTTAAAGAAAACTAATTCGGGAATGATATTTATTTCATACTTTTTTCCACCAGCCTATGTAACAGACGTCAATACTATTTATTTATTTTTATTCCAACAACATATGTAAAAAGGAAAACTAATTTGGGAATGCTAAACTTGTTCGACACGAGCCCCTTCAATTTCAAATAGTCCACAAGTCCGATTGTCAATTTGTATATCGCGGAACTCTACGGACTATTTGTAGGCCACGAAAAAAACAGAAACCCAATTTTCAGCCTGCCAGACCGAGAACCCGCCATTAAAAAATTCTAGTCCTCAAAGAAGCATGTCAATTTGTATATCGCAGAACTCTCGTTTGTAGGCCATGGAACAATAGAAGCCCAACTTTCAGCCCACAATCCCGACAACCTAGAATGAAGCTTCCGTGCATGCTCTATATATCCACTTCATCAAATTACATATTTGATTTTTGTAGGCCACAGAACAACAGAAGACCAATTTTCAGCCCCCTAGTCCGAGAACCCGCGATCCAAAATTTCAAATAGTCCGCAAGACCGCTTGTCAATTTGTATATTGCGGAACTCTCACTGCTATTTGTAGGGCACTGAACAACAAAAAACCAATTTTCAGCCCGACAGC
>WSFP011570682.1:0-10768 GCA_009831015.1 Picea engelmannii
AAGAACTCAGCCTTCCATTCGAAGACTAAGCATATACAGTTGAGGTACCACTTCATACGATCCGCCTTGGAAGATGGACATTTGAAGTTGGAAAAGATACACACTAGCCAGAATCCTGCAGACATGTTAACAAAGGGAGTAACAAGGGAGAAACTAAGTTCCTGCTCAGTTTCAGTTGGTCTTCAAGAATGAAGATGAAGATGAGAAATTTACCAGGTCCAAGAAGGTTCAGAGTCCAGCATATACAACAGCGGTGGAGTTGTTGAGATCGGTCTCCAAGTGGGATATTGTTGGTTGTGGAGCCTGATTATCTTCCTGATTCAGAGGTCTTTTACTTTCAGCCATGTTTATACCCCATGAAGTGTTTACACCCCAGAAGTATGTACACTCTTCCACGCGGGGGAGTGCAGAGGGGGGGTACCCCCTCTGCGGGGTCCAGGGGGACTATCCCCCCGGCTGGGAAGTCTAGGGGAAAGCGGGCCCCTAGCAGGGATTCAGGGGCAACGTCCCCTGATGGGGGTTCGGGGGCGAAGCCCCCGAAGCAAAAATTGCCTTGTAAAAATATATTGTAATTTCATTGTAAATCTGGACGGTTCATTATAAGGTCACAGATCTAACGGTAGAAATTATGTTAGGGTTTTTTGCCCTAGAAGGAAACCCTCTTTTATGAGGGAAATGTATTGTGGCTATGTATGTTGGCGAGTATTGTATTCTAAGAGAGGAGACTGTGAGAGAAAGAAGAGGAAGTTACAATGGGTTTTGTTGTAGGTTGTATCCCTTCATTTGTTGGATAATAATAAAGGAAGGACCTGGCAATTTCTCTGGTGAACGTAGCCCACACTGGGTGAACCATGTAAATCTGTGTCTCTCTTGTATTGTGTATCTTTTGTGTTTTGTTTCCACATTTGTTTTATTTTATTGCTCTGTGGTCCTATTTTTCTAACACACTGGATGAGTGAATGAGTGAGTGAGATAATGAGGCTCTGCCTTCCTTTATTTATATAAACTGGCAGGCATTGGAAAGGTGTCTCTTCACTAGGCAGGGCCGACTTGTCTTCTTAGTGGTTAAAACCACTTTAATTAACCTGGGGGGCGAATTCTCAATTTGCACAATATATTTAGGGTTTGACCAATCCACAAAAGGGGATTTGGTCAATTACAATGCCCGACATGATCAATCCACAAAAGGGGATTGATCTAATGAATAATAACTCAATAATAAATAGAATACTATTTGCAATTGTTGGATTACTAAGAGGGGCGTGAATGAGTAATAGAGCAATATAAACCTTTTTCACCATAAAATGCAAGTATTATATCAATGTAGCATATCATCCAATAGTTGCAGAGTAAATAAACAATGAACAAATGAGCAATCATACACATACACAGTACACCAGTGTTTTTACGTCGAAACCCAAAGTGAGAAAAAACCACAAAATGATTTTTCTTATATGTCTTTAACAATTACATTCATTGGAAGCTCCAACTTCTTTAGCTTTTTATCAGAAAGTGATCTTTTAAGACTATGGTTGAGTTTTAAAACATGAGTTCATTAACCAATTAGGAATTCAAGAAAGAAGCATAAACTAATGAGCTATTATAGCAGCCATAATAAGAAATGCAGATCAGAAAGCAAACATAAGGAGCAACAAACCATAACACCAAGCTTGATAATGGAGTTCGGCAAGGTTGACTACGTCTCTAGGCCTTTATCTAAGTGGGTGAGGCTTTCTTATTTCTCTTCAAAGCTTCAAAAGTACATCTGAAAAGTGTCAAATGGATTACAAACTGGTATGGTTGTGTTCTGCTAGACCTCGACAACCCAACACAACTAACGGCACTGAAAATGGTTCAGTGAAGCTCCTGGAATTGGCCCGCAAAGTTCCTCTCCTCAATGGTTTCTTTGCATAAAAATGTCTTTGGCTTTACAATTCTTCAACATTTCTCCTCTTCTGAACCTCCCCAAGGCTGCCAAGAACCTTTGGTTTATATAGGTTTGAAGTTGGCAACAACCTCCCAACTTCCTCCCAATATCTCGCCTCAAAAAGGACACCAGGTCCTCCAATAATGGGCAAAATCTCCCAAAAATTTTGGGCCCCTGGTCATATGCATTGTTCCATGTGTCCCTGGGCTAGTGCGCTCCTCGTCCTTATCCCCCTAAACTCAGCCCTTGGTCATTTTAATGGCCATATGGCCTATATTTAAGCCTCCACGCACTTGCAGCTAGCTCTGGCTCCTAGTTTTTAGCCCCTGGTCGGACAAGGTTGGCCCACGTCGACCGGGGCTTATCTCGAAATCGCGCATATGCTATTTTAAAACCAAATTACGCCATATCCATATCAAGTAACACATGTAGCGGAGGTGGTAGCATTAGGTTTGTTAAATCATTGGCGCTCGTGGAGGTCGGGGGTTCAAATCCCCATAACGTTATAACAACTTTTTAACCTGGATCCATTTTGGATCAATTTTCTAGCTGCAACTGGAAGGAGGCTACAACCTGAGGGAAGCTCCAACTCCCCAATTCTCTGGCTACAACCAAAAGGAAGCTACAACCCCCTATGTTCTCCAGCTACAACCGGAAGGTGGCTAAAACCACTTTTCCTTGCCCCGTCCAACTGCCCTGAAATATAAGTAGAATGATGGAACCATTGTCACACTATCACTATGAGATATACTATTGTAAACATGTACCAATCAACCTATAATCAACATGTACCATAAACAAGTGCATCAACCATGAACCAACCTGTACCTCAACCTGTAACATCAATGAGTGCATCAACCATGCACCAAATATGTACCGATCATGCATCAAATACACATAAACTATGACTCATCAAGATGTACCAACATCATCAACTATACACCTCATGTATGTACCAACTCATCAACTACTTGTTTCAACCATGTACCTAACATGTACCTCAACCAAAAGCCCTCATCAATTTCATCATCCAAATCTGATTTGTAACTCTATAATAGACCTACTGTATATGATCACATACCTGCAAACCTTCCTTAATTTTAACAACAAAAGACTAGCATTTTCATCAAACTTTACTTTAGTCTCACATGACTAATTTTGGATTAGTCAACAACCCTAAATTGAAATAATCATAACTATGTACCTGTAATGAATAAGATTTGAAAGTAGTACACAATGTTCTTCAGTGTCTTTTATGCAATTCCTCTAGGTTTCACTGCTTGGAACCTCTTAGAAAATGAGTTATAGCAAAAATGGCATGCCTTGTTGAATTATGGCTTATTCTAGAGAGAGAACTTGTAGAGCGTGCCCCACACGGAATATTTGTTGTATGGATCTGAAAATAGTACACATAATACTACAGATTGTACTCTAACCAATACATTTGCTCTTACTGAATTTGGATCTTTCATGAAGAAGTTATGACGTTTTTACCCAAAACCCTTGTTTTAGACTAGTTTCGGGACTAGCCACAAACCCTATTTTCCACGGAGTGTAACTCCAAAAATACAACGACCCACAAGCTGAAATTTTTATCACGGTTACTTGGATATGTTCCTCAACGGTTTCTGGATTTTGCGGTCTGAATCATTCTAGAAAAATAAATTATTGCGAAAATGGTGAGATGACCTGTAAATAACATACCTTAGAAAGCATCATCAAAAGAATGTATCCTCCCTTGAAGTTCGGCCTTCTTTACTTCACCTTCCCTCTGAAATTCGCCTTAGATATCCTTTGGTTAGCTCAGTCACTTGTAGATATTCAATATGCTCAAGTGTGATTAAATGAGAGACTTGTGCCTCTTATTTATACTTTTATGTAGCTTCCTCAAGGGGTTACATTCTAACCATCTTAAACCACTTTCCTTATTTTAGGGTTAACCCACTTCTAACCACTTGTCCACTTAATAATTTCTCCATTAACTTTATTATTTAAATAATTTCTTTTGTATCCACTTTGACTTATAGTACACTCATCACTTCACTTTATTATTTAAATAGTTTCTTTTTTGCAACCACTTTGACAACTTTCACTTTCTGGGGCTTCTAGATGACTCATGAGGGTTCTCCAAATTCACATGCCATAACTCTCTAACCGTGAGGAGTTATGTGACGTTCCACATACCATCGAAAATGGCATGACATGTATTATCCATCTAGAATAGTATTACCTTCAAATATATTAAAACTTGTACCATTATACATCAAACAAACTTGGGTCCATTACCTAAACCTTTATGCTACCGAAATTCCCTACTGGACTTTCTTCAAGGGTTGAGATCAATGAAAACCAACCCAAATAATCAACAATATCCCCCTTTGGCATTGATGGAAACACTCTGATGCAATACTGAAATTATATCACTCATGCTCCCCCTGTGACCATGCCTTTGTGCTCTTTCTCCAAGCATTTACCTTTGTATCTGATAAATCTATCCCCCTTTGTCATCAATGGAAAAGGTATCTTTCCATCCGGGGTTGCTCCCCCTGACTGAACTCTTCCTAAAACTGATCTCCCAACCTGAATTGTCCTCTTTATGGTACTTCCTCATGTAAATCTAAGACATATAAGATAAGCATTCAAAATCATTCATTTTGGAGTAGAAATTACTCCGAGTCTCTGGCGAAGATACTCAAAGGCTTCCCTTGGAAGCGGTTTTGTAAAGATGTATGCCACTTGTTCTTTTGTGCCCACATAGTCAACTCTAATGTTCTTCTCTGCAACCTGTTCTTGTAGAAAGTGATGCTTTATTGGAATGTGCTTCGTCTTGGATTGCATCACCGGGTTCTTTGAGATATTGATGGCGCTTGTATTATCACAATAGATTGGAATGGGCTCATCATACTCAACCCGTATATATGTCAAGGTTTGTTTCATCCATAGAACCTGAGTACAACATCTCGTTGCTGCAATATACTCTGCTTCGGCTGTAGATAAAGATACTGACGATTGTTTCTTGCTTAGCCAAGATACTAAACACTCATCCAAGTAGAACGTCGCTCCACTGGTGCTTTGTCGGTCATCAATGCAACCTGCCCAAACTGCATCTGTATAGGCAATAAGTGATAGAGCCTTTCTTTTTGGATACCATAATCCAAAATCTTTTGTTCCTTTGAGATATCTGAAAATCTTCTTCACTGCTAATACATGTGATTCCTTTGGTGTTGCTTGAAATCGTGCCACCTGTCCAACTGCATGCATTACATCTGGTATGGATGTTGTCACATATAGTAAGCTACCAATCATTGACATGTATTTCCTCTGGTATGTATACTTTGAATCATCATCTTTGCTCAACTTGCAACTGGTTTGCATAGGAGTGGTAACTGGTTTGCAATCTTCAATTATGAACCTCTTTAGAATTTCTTTGATATACTTAGTTTGAGAAATAAAAATTTCTTGGTTGCTTTGACATATCTGAAGACCCAGAAAGAAGGATAGTTCTCCGACTAATGACATTTCAAATTCATTCTGCATATCCTTTGCAAATTTATGGCTTGTCATCAGTACTTCCAAAAATAATATCATCAACATAAACTTCAATTAATACAATACTATCTTGAGCTACCTTGATGTAGAGGTTGTTGTCTACACTTCCTTTTCTGAACCCTGCACGTTGTAAATATTTATCCAGTCTAGAGTACCATGCTTTAGGAGCTTGTTTTAGACCATACAATCCCTTCTTCAACTTACACACATAATCTGCATTCTCTGACAACTAAAATCCTTCTGGTTGTTCAATGTAGACTTCTTCTTCAAGTTCCTCGTTCAGAAAAGTTGATTTCATGTCCATCGGATACACTTTAATATTCTTGGAGCATCCATAAGCTAAAAGCAATCAGATTGCTTCCATTCTGGCAACTGGGGCAAATGTCTCTTCAAAGTCAATTCATTCAACTTGTGTGTATCCTTTACATACCAATCTAGCTTTGTTCCTTGTAACCTGTTCATCTTCATTCAATTTATTTCTGAAAACTCACTTTGTGCCAATCACATTCTTATTCTTTGGTCTTGGAATCAATTCCCAAGTATCATTTTTCTCTATTTGATCCAATTCTTCATCCATGTCCTTATTCCAGAATTCATCCTTGTTGTACTCTTCAAAATTGTTTGGTTCAATCGTAGATAAGAGTGTTAGGTGTGTTTGTTCTGGTGAACAGATTCTTCTTCTAGCCTCAACTCCTGCATCTTTGTTTCCAATAATCTTATCTGAAGGATGATTCTTCTATACTCATTTTCTAGGTGTCTTTGGAGTCACTTGCTGAACTTTATTTTCTACTTATGTATGATCATCTTCATCTTCCCCTTCTACTTCTTCTTAATCTTTTGCTTCTTCTTCGTAAATTTGTTCCATTGATTCATTTTCTTCTTCCTTTAATTCTCGTCTACCTGTTTCATCAATTGTTACATTGATGTTTTCCACAACTTTGTTCAACCTCAAATTGTAACACTTGTATGATTTCCTTGTACTTGAGTAACCAACAAGTACTCCTTTGTCCACACAAGAGTCAAACTTTCACATTCTGCCATCTTCTTTTTTGATGTACCATTTGCTTCAAAATACTATGAAGTGCTTCACATTTGTTGGTCTTCCTTTCCATAGCTTGTACGGAGTTTTGTCATTGTTGTTTCTGAGCATTACTTTGTTTTGAATGTGAACTATTGTATGCAATGCATGTGTCCAAAAAAAGTGTGTCAAATTTGAATCCATTAGCATTGTTTGAGTCATTTCTTGTATTGTCATGTTCTTTCTTTCAACAACTCCATTATGTTGAGGTGTCCTAGCAACGGAGAATTGTCTTTTTATTCCATGCATGCTGCAGTAGTCCATAAATTCCTTTGAAGTGAAATCTCCTCCATTATCAGATCTCAAACATTTGATTTTTAAATCCATTTCATTTTCAACCATTTCCTTATAGACCTTGAAGTTTTCAAAAGCTTTTGACTTATTCCTCAGAAAGAAAACTGCAGACATTCTTGTATAATCATCAACTAATAACATAAAACATTTCTCACCTTTTAAACCCTTTGTTGTAGTTGGTCCAACTAGATCATTATGCACAATTTCTAGTGGTCTTGTCGTTGAATATTCCTTTGATTTGAACCGGGTATTTTTTTGCGTTCCTTGTTGACAATGCTTGCATAACGTGTTGGTTGGTTTCGTCATCTGGGGAATTTCTCTAACTGTTTCCTTTTTGTTGACTTTGACAAGGTTATCAAAGTGTATGTGACCCATTCTTCTGTGTCATATCCAACTTTCATCTTCCTTTCCTAGACAACACTTTTCATTTCCAATTTCACTTAATACATATATGTTGCTTGAAGTTCTCACAGTTGTTGCAATCAATTTTCCTGAACCTTCTTTTCTTATCTCACACTTCTGTGAATTGAAAGTAATTTTATGACCTTGGTCACACATTCGACTTACACTTAGAAGATTATGTTTCATATCTTCTACTAGTAGAACATTTTATGCCTTGGTATTCTTGTTTCCAATTCTGACTGTGTCTTTTCCAATGATTTTAGTTGAATCATCATTTTCGAAGGAGACTGGTCCATCTCTTTCCTTTCTTAATGTAAGAAACTTGTCTTTATCACCTGTCATGTGTTTTGAACAACCACTGTCAACATACCAACCACGTTTCTTCTGATTAGCTTGTAGAGCGAGTGTGCATTCTTCATTGCTATATTGATTCTGCTTTCTTATCCATGTTCTCTTCTGAGGTTCATGTCTGTGACTGTTGTAGTTATGTTGTGGTTCTCTAAGAGGGACTGTCATTCTACAATTTTTGGAAATGTGTCCAAAGTTGTTGCACTTGTAGCATTCCACTTTAGAGCTCAATCATTCAAACTTGTTGTAGCTTCTTCTATGTGTTTCAATCGACCTTCTTAGATAATCATTTTGTGTTTGACTTTCAAAGTTGTTTATGTTCCTCCTATTAGCTCTGCAATTTACATCTTTATGTCCAAAATTATTGCATGCATAACATAAACCAAAAAAGATAATTTGATACCTGGGAGTTGAAGTTCTTCCGAAAGGAGTTGCTTTTATGAATTCTTCTTCTTCTTGAGGCCTATTTGTTTATGTCGGTCATTGATTCTGAAATATGAATCTTCTCGGTGGAGGAGTGTCCCTATAATCTTCCTTGTAGGTCTTCCTATCCCCTTTGATTGTTTCTACATAAATTTTTGGATATGTTTCTTGTTCTATTGTTTTGGAGCTTGATCCCTTTTCTGTCTGATTGTATCCAAGTCCGGACTTTTCATGATGAGGCTTTTTACTGCTGATAATGTCATCCAAAATTTTTGAGTTGTTCTGCATATTTTTCTTTTGAAGATCATTTCCCAATGTGACAATATCTGCTTCCAAAGTTCCAATGATCATGTCTCTTTCTTGTAGTTTTTCTTTGAGTGTTTCTTCAATTCTTTTATCTTCTTCTATTTGAACCTTCAATTTCATGATCATTTGTTTTAGTTCCCGATTGTCTTCTTTCTTGTCTAGTTCTACTTGTAGCTTCTTGTTTTTCTTCTTTTCTATTCTTATAACTTCTATGGCACTCGACAATTCTTCTCGATAGTCAACTTCTACCTCTTCATATTCTTCTTCGATGTCTTATTTATCAGAGTCTTCTACTGCCATGAATAGAACTCTTTTTGTCTCACTGTCATTGACTTCATCTTCATCTGATGAGGAGATGTCTTCTTTGGTGCATAAGCTTTTCTTGAAATCTTTTTTTTTGTTATTTTGCCTTTATATGTTTGTTTTCTATTTGAGTAATCTTCATCATTCCTCTTATTTTTCTTATGGAGACATTTGTTAGCAAAATGACCAATACCATCACAATTAAAACAAATCAATGGAAGCTTACCTTTATATCTGTCATTGGTTCCCTTGTTCAATCTTCTGACAAAGTTGGCCACTTCTTCTTCATCATCTTTTGAGAAGTCATTGTTGTTGCTATGTTCCTTTTGCTTTCCCTTTTTCTTTGACCTTTTGGATGCTTTGAAAGCTACTTCTTTTATATCTGGATTTTCCTATTTGTTTCTCATTTCATATGTTGTGAAGATTCCATGTAGTTCGTCAATGCTTATTGAATCTAGATCTACTCTTTCTTCTAGTGATGATATCTTAGGATCAAATCTCATAAGAAGAAAACCATACACAGTACACCAGTGTTTTTACGTGGAAACCCAAAGCGGGAGAAAACCACAGAATTTTTTTTCTTATATGTCTTTAAGAATTACATTCATTGGAAGCTCCAACTTCCTTTGTTTCCAGCTACAACTAGAAGGAGGCTCCAACCCCCTAGTTTCTCAGGCTACAACCTGAGGAAATCTCCAACTCCCCAATTCTCTGGCTACAACCCCCTATGTTCTCTGGCTACAACCACATGTCCTTGCCCTGTCCAACCACCCTGGAATATAAGTAGAATGATGGAACCACTGTCACACTATCACTGTGAGATATACTATTGTAAACCTATATCAATCAACATGTAATCAACCTGTACCATAAACAAGTGCATCAACCATGCACCAACCTGTACCTAAACCTATACCATCAATGAGTGCATCAACCATGCACCAAACATGTACCAATCATGCATCAAATACACATAAACCATGACTCATCAAGATGTATCAACATCATCAACTATACACATCATGTATGTGCCAACTCATCAACTACTTGTCTCAACCATGTACCCAACATGTACCTCAACCAAAAGCCCTCATCAATTTCATCATCCAAATTTGATTTGTAACTCTGTAATAGACTTGGTGTATATGATCACATACCTGCAAACCTTCCTTAACTTTAACAACAAGAGACTAGCATTTTCATCAAATTTTACTTTAGTCTCACATGACTAATTTTGGATTAGTCAACAACCCTAACTTAAAAAAATCATAACTATGTACCTGTAATGAATAAGATATGAAATTAGTACACAATGTTCTTCAGTGTCTTTTATGCAATTCCTCCAGGTTTCACTGCATGGAACCTCTCAGAAAAGGAGTTATAGCAAAAATGGCATACCTTGTTGAATTCTGGCTTATTCTAGAGAGGGAACTTGTAGAGTGTGCCCACACAGAATATTTGTTGTATGGATCTGAAAATGGTACACATAATACTACAGACTATACTCTAACCAATACATTTGGTCTTATTGAATTTAGATCTGTCATGAAGAAGTTATGACATTTTTACATGAAACCCATGTTTTAGACTAGTTTCAGGACTAACCACAAACCCTTTTTTCCACGGAGTGTAACTCCAAAAATACAACAACCCACAAGCTAAAATTCTTATCACAACTACTTGGATATGTTTTCTCAACGACCTCTAGATTTTGCAGTCTGAATCATTCTAGAAAAAAAAAAGTACTGCAAAAATGGTGAGATGATCTGTAAATAACATACCTTAGAAAGCATCATCAAAAGAATTTAACCTCCCTTGAATTTCGACCTTCTTTACTTCACCTTCCCTCTGAAATTCACCTTAGATATCTTTTGATTGCCTCAGTCACTTGTAGATACTCAATATTCTCAAGTGTGATTAAATGAGAGACTCTTGCAACTTATTTATACTTTTAGTAGCTTCCTCAAGGGGGTTACATTCTAACCATCTTAAACTACTTTCCTTATTTTAGGGCTAACCCACTTCTAACCACTTGTCCACTTAGTAATTTCTCCATTAACTTTATTATTTAAATAATTTCTTTTGTATCCACTTTGACTTATAGTACACTCATCACTTCACTTTATTATTTAAATAAT
>WSFP011570685.1:0-10767 GCA_009831015.1 Picea engelmannii
GGAGTTTAACTTGTCTAGTATCTCTTTGTCACCTTTGTTATCACCTTTGTTGGGTCCATTCAATTAAATATAACATGGAGAAAGAACAAGGTTTGACCTCTCAAAATTCATAGAGGCATATAGTGCTCTTTTGGGACATTGTTGATTAAGGGATTGTTTGTGTAGTCATGCCGCTACGATGACAGAAATCGATCTTGCGATGATGAAGAAACATATCGTGTCAAGATCTCCATACCATGGTGTGAAAATGGCTCTTGCAATTGGAGGGATTGGTCAAGTGTAGAATTCTTGGGCCAGAAGTGATACGCTATGAATTAGATTCTACCAGACGAGAGAATTATCATTGTTAGTGGGTGATAGAATTTTAATGAAGAGTTTCTACCCAAGATTTGTGACATCTAGAGCCAAAGCACCTACTATGATTTGAGGTTTTTCAAGGAGACTAGGGCTAACAATATTAATCCCCTCGTTCACTTGGCACCAAATGGTAACATGTTTATCTTCACTAATACCAAATTGATTCTATATGACTATGTCAATAATAACATCCTATGGGAATACTTAGCAATGTCAGGCGACCCTAAAAACTTCCCCAGCTT
The DNA here is from genome assembly GCA_009831015.1 of Picea engelmannii. Classification (NCBI taxonomy): domain Eukaryota; kingdom Viridiplantae; phylum Streptophyta; class Pinopsida; order Pinales; family Pinaceae; genus Picea; species Picea engelmannii. Next base: position 600 of record WSFP011570685.1, read on the forward strand.
CAAATCCACCATCATACTTCCATTGGATGGCTCTACAAGGTTTGTAGATGTAGGACCAACAATATTATTATCTAGTGGGGAGACTATTGAATCTTCATATTGGGAAGCCAACCGGGGCAAATTTCCCCTAGATTCCAACACTTGTGGTTGATTGAGATTCATCGACCAGATCTACATTGGTGATGGAGAGAAGGCCCATGCCTAGAGTCATGGGAGATATGTTGCTCCTTCAAATAGGAAAATGATTTATGTGGATCCAACCAAGATACAAGTCATCCGGGATTGGCCAGCCTCGACCACTCTAATAGAGCATCGCATCTTTCTGGGTCTTGTTAATTTCTACCATAGGTTCATGTTGGGATTATCTCATATCACTTGGCCCTTGATTCAATTCACCAAGGGAGGAGCGAAAGAAAAATTATTTTGGTCGGAATCTCAACATAAGTCCTTCGTAGAATTGAAACATCGCCTTTGTTATGCCCCAGTGCTCACATTACAAGACTTGCAACAACAATTTGAGATCGAGACAGATGCCTCTTACTATGCTATTGGGGCAGATCTTACTCAACAGGGGCATCCAATGGCATATCACGGTGCAACACTATCCAACACAGTCCAAAAGTATCCCGCTTATGACAAAGAAATGTATTCCATTGTGCAGGCTTGCCGACAATGGAAGCATTACATTTTGGGGAAGGAAATGATCATCCACACAGACCATAGACCCCTACATTTCAAACAGACACAAGGGAAGTTGCAGAACGATCACCATCAAAAGTGGTCAACATATATGCAACAGTTTTATTTGAACGTCAAGTACAAGAAGGGCATCACCAATAATGTGTCAGACTGCCTCAGTTGACCACCGATCGTGGTGATAACCACCATGCTCAACTCTTGTGGGCATGAGACTTATGATTGGCTGCTTCTCTAAAAGAGCAATCTAGATTTCGGCCACACATACAAAACTCTCTTGGAGGGTAAACGATTTCCAAATTTTCACCTCTAGGACGCACTACTATGTCACCTGGGACACCTTTGTGTTCCTTCAAGCGAGCATGCCAATATGATTTTGGAAGCGCACTATAGTCGGGTCGTTGGGAATTTCGGGGTCAAGAAAATAGTGGCAGTACTGTAGAAGTATTTCTATTGGCCAAACCTTCGACAAGATATCGGGAAGTACATCATATCTTGAACTGTTTGCGCCATTTCCAAACCGACCATCAAGAAGCGAGGCCTCTATAATCCATTGCCTACCCCTATTCGACCTTGGGAATCCATCTCCATGGATTACATGTTGGGACTTCCTTCTACTAAGCATGGCAATGAATATGTTTTTGTGGTCGTCGACAGATTCTCGAAGATATCCATTATGGTGGCCTGCAAGAAGAATATCATAGTAGAAGCCACTACTAAACTCTTCTTTGAATGAGTGTGGGTACACATTGGGATCCCACAGTCTATCATCTCAGATCGAGACTACAGGTTCTTTAGTACATTTTGGTCCAGCCTTTGGTCAATGTTAGACACCAAGCTCACCAAGTCCACAACTTTCCATCCCCAAACTGATGGCCAGACTCAGGTCGTCAATAGGATGATCGTACACATTTTGTGCATGTACAACTCAAAGCATCCACGCACATGGGATGAGAGCCTCCCCTATGTATAATATAGCTATAACCGAGCCCTCCACAGCTAAACCGACCACATCCCCTTTCAGGTGGGCTTTGGATTCCAGCCACTATGTCCCATTGATCTAGCCATACCATTTGTAACTACTCAGGTTGATTCGACTCATGTCCAGTATGAAGCTACCAAGGCGAACAGCTTCATTAAGCGCATTCAGCACATTCGCCAATAGGTTCATAACATATTGGATAGATCCAATGCTAATTAGTATAAGCAGCAACATGATCAGCATCCGATGCAACACAAATTCTAGGTGGGCAACAAAGTGTGGCTACATTTGCAGAAGGAGCGCCTCTTTGGACCCCACCGCAAGCTTCACTCACTCTGATATGACCCATACACCATCACCAAGTCTGTAGGGGACAATTCCTTCGAGCTCAGTATTCCACCATTCCTTAGTCTGCACCCAGTGTTCAATGTGGTTCACCTTCAGCCTTACTTTCCACCTCTATTAGACACATCTGACATGGCAAAACAACTCACACCAACAGAGTTAAACCCAGACTGGATGGAACAAGCCACAACTTATCAGATTATGGACACATAGATCAAGAAAACCCGCCAGTGGAGGATCCATCTATATCGAGTTGTCAAAGCATGCCAACTCCTTCACCAGGGCAAGTGGCTCACCAAGGACCAAGTTCAACAGAAGTTTCATCATCTCATGGAGGAACTCAATGCAATGGGGACCATTTCTTCCTAAGGGGGGAGGAATGATCTAGGTGGATATTGGTGGCCACTCACCTATTCCACTTGGACCCCCACCATTGTTTCTTTCAGTTTTTCAGTTTCCTTAATTGTAGCACAATTTACTATTTTTGGCAGTTTTTCGGGTCCTGAACTTCCGGAGCCGTTTTGAGGCCCTAAATGATGTTTTTTGGGCATCACACCTCCGACAAATATTACCTTGGCTCAATTCATAATGCTTGCAATCAACAATTGTATTCCTCGGATAGATCTTTCTAACGATGTATCATATGTTTCAAACAGAGATAGTATGCCAAAGTTACGACCCCGGGAAATTGATGTACCAATTTACCCCGACAGGGCCCATATTCTGGCGTTTCATCTCCTAGTGTTAGGTTTTTGGATGTTTCGGGTTTCCATTGTTTCTCAATAATATATAGGCCTTCAAGCCTCATTGTAACACAGATTTCAGAGGCATGTAGCCGCCACATATCTTCTCAGATATAATCTACCAGCGCCCTAGCTAGTTTATTTCTATTATGTCTGTAAACAAATTTCAGTTCTTTGATGTTAATGAAATGAAGTGTTATTTCTGATGCATCTTTTTATTCATTTGTGTATTCTTTTGCGTTCATGCATAAATTTGGATCAGTGGTATCAGAGCGGTCTACTCTTTCTCGATCCTTGTTTGCATGTCCCCAACGAGGTCGGGGTATAAGGAGTTAGGGCTCAATATGGTTGAACCTTTGCAAGATCAGCCTCACAAACCCCGACAGTCACCCATGGGGGACGAAATTAAACACAAGGGAGCAGGAGATCCTATCAAAACATTGCTTGAAGAGGCCCTTGAAAAACAAAGGAACGTGATGATGGATAACTTCACCCAGATCCTTCAATGTTTTCCCATTGGCGGCGCTTCTGCATCCAGCAGCCACTCTGGAGGCGCAACCCCTTTTAAGGTAAAAGTAAACTTTGAAAGCCCCATATTTGATGGCCAAATATATGCAAACGTTGTAAATAGATGGTTGAATCTACTAGAAGGATATTTCTCGATTCGTGACTTTTCCGAGCGGGAGAAGATTATTTTTTTACTGCTCAAAGTCGCCCCCCATGTCAAGGACTGGTGGGAAACCTACTGTGAGAAAAAGGATGAGGAGGAACACTCTTTGTTCTCGGTCGTACCTACTTGGAATTATTTCCAGGACACCATCAAGGAACAATATTATCTCATGGGGAGCTATGAGTACAAGTACATACAATGGACTACGTTGCGGCAGCAAAGGGATCAAGATGTGCATGAGCTGTCGAATTTGTTCCATACCCTATGCACAAAGTTGGGTATTAAAGATTCGAAGAAAATTTGGTGTTGAAGTATCGTAGTTGTCTACATAGAGACATTCAGAAGGAAATGGAGTTCCTCGACATCTCCTCGCTTGGTACGGCATATTGGTATGATGCCAAGATTGAGCAGAAATTCAAACAGAAGAAGCGAGACTTTGGATCTGTGAATCAAAAGCAAGCAAAAGGTGCCCCCAAACCGTAGAACAAAGGACAAATCCAATGCATGGAATCTCAAGAAAACCTGTGAAATCCGCAAGAAAATAACAACACCACAAAGTCGAAGAAGGACACAGGAAAGTGGTGTGAGTTCCATAAGAGCTCCACTCACAAAAAAAGTGAGTGTCGAGCCAAATAGTCACTGGTGGCCGAGATGAGGGCTTATGAATCAAATGCATGCTCCAACACTGAATCATAACCTGAGAAGGGGAATGACAAAGGGAAGAATATTATTGATGTGGATCCCAATGCCATCATTGCCACCATGAAGATCCAAAAGGAAGAATTGGGAGATCCAAAGGAGGAGGAGCGTCTCTTCCACTACCAAATGTGGGTAAAGGGTTCCCCGCTACAGCTCATTGTCGACAGTGGGAGCCAAAAGAACCTCATTTCAGCAGAGGTCGCGAAGCAGTTGGGGTTGTCAACCACAACACACCCATAGTTGTACATCATCGGGTGGTTTAACCAAGGATGGGATCTCCACGTCAGCCAGCAGTGTCGCCTTCCCTATAGCATCAAGCCCTTCACTGATGAGGTATTATGTGGCATTGCTCCTCTTGATGTTTGTGATGTATTATTAGTCCAACCATACTTGTGGAAGTAACATGTTATGTATGAGTCTCGGCCTCGCGCTGTTATTTTTACCTTGGGAAATAAGTTGTACAGGATACCATAGGTACCACTGCATGTCGCTATCTCTTTGATTACTACAAAACAATGCAGTAAGCTCATTTCCAAAACCGGGAAATTTGTTTTCCTGATGATCCCCCCTCAGGGAAAGAAGAAGATTGTGGCCACAACCTCCATATAGGGCTCCTTCGCACGACAAAAACAAATGGACAAGGTCGTGGAGGAGTACCAAGACATCTTCACCTCAACCGCAGGGGTGCCTCCGCACTGTCAGGTCAAGAACCCCACCTATCTGAACCCAGGTGCATTGTTTCCCAATGGACCAATCTATCGGTGCTCTGTTCTGGAGAATGATGAAATCAAGAGGCATATTTAGGAGGTGTTGTAGAAAGGTCACATCTAGAAAAGTTCATCGCCCTGTGGGAAACCGATCATGTTGGTGCAGAAGAAGGATGGGACTTGGAGACTCTGTATTGACTATCAAGCATTGAACAAGATCATTGTCTGGAATAGGTACCTAATCCCATGGATCTATGACCTTCTGGACCAACTCAAATGGGAGAATTATTTCAGAAAGATCGACTTGAAGTATGGGTATCACCAAGTACCTATCGAACCGTCTAATGTGTGGAATACTTCCTTCAAAGCCAAGGAGGGACTTTTTAAATGGTTGTTCATGCCTTTCAGGTTGACGAATGCTCCTGCAACCTTCATGAGGTTGATGGATGACATATTCCAGCCATTCACCAACTCATTTTTAGTATTTTACTTGGATTACATCCTGATCTTCAGCCAAACTTGGGAAGAGCACCTCCACCACATCCGACAGGTCCTCCAAACACCACGGAAAAACAAGTTGTGTGCCAATTTGGAGAAGTGCACTTTTGGCATGACCTAGGTTCAATATCTGGGATACATTATTGATGAGCGTGAGGTGCATGTGGATCCAACCAAGATACAAGTCATCCGGGATTGGCCAGCCTCGACCACTCTAACAAAGCTTCGCATCTTTCTGGGTCTTGCTAATTTATACCGCAGGTTCATGTTGGGATTCTCTCATATCACTTGGCCCTTGATTCAAGTCACCAAGGGAGGAGCGAAAGAAAAATTATTTTGGTCGTAATCTCAACAGAAGTCATTCGTAGAATTGAAACATCGCCTCTGTTATGCCCCAGTTCTCACATTACTACACTTGCAATAACCATTTGAGATCAAGACAGATGCCTCTAACTATGCTATTGGGGAAGTTATTAATCAACAGGGGCATCTAGTGGCATATCATAGTGTGACACTATCTGACACAGTCCGAAAGTATCCCACTTATGACAAAGAAATGTATTCCATTGTGCAGGCTTGCTGACAATGGAAGCATCAAATTTTGGGGAAGGAAACGATCATCCACACATACCACTGACCCCTGGAGTTCATATAGACACAAGGGCAGTTGCATAACGATCGCCATCAGAAGTGGTCCACATAACTACAACAATTTCATTTGAACATCAAGTACAAGACGGGCAGCGCCAATAATGTTGTAGACTGCCTCAGTCGACCACCGATTGTGGCAATAACCATCGTGCTCAATTCTTGTGGGCATGATACTTTTGATTGGCCGCTTCTCTACAAGAGCAATCTAGATTTCAGCCACACATATAACACGCTCTTGGAGGTTAACCGAGTTCCAAATTTTCACCTCCAGAGTGCACTACTATGTCACCTGGGACACCTTTGTTTTCCTTCAAGCGAGTGTGACAAGATGATTTGGGAAGCGCACTATAGTCAGGTCGCTAGGAGTTTCGGGGTTGAGAAAACAGTGGCAGTACTGCAAAAGTATTTCTATTGGCGAAACCTTCGACAGGATGTCGGGAAGTATATTAAATCCTGCACTGCATGCGCCATTGCCAAACTAACCATCAAGATGCAAGGCATTTATACTTTGTTTCCTACCCCTATTCGACCTTGGGAATCAATCTCCATGGATTACATGTCGGGCCTTCCTGATACTAAGCATGGAAACAACTGTGTTTTTGTGGTCATCGAAAGATTCTCGAAGATGGCCATTATGGTGGCCTGGAAGAAGAATATCACAGCAAAAGACACTATTAAACTCTTCTTTGAACGAGTGTGGGTACACTTTGGGATCCCATAGACTATCATCTCATATCGGGATAGCATGTTCCTTAGTACATTTTGGTCCAGTCTCTGGTCAATGTTGGACACCAAGCTCACCAAGTCCACAGCTTTCCATCCCCAAACCGATGGCCAGACACAGGTCGTCAACAGGATCATCGTACACATTTTGCACATGTACAACTCAAAGCATCCATGCACATGGGATGAGAGCCTCCTATATGTATAACATAGCTATAACTGGGCCCTCCACAGCTCAACCGACCACAACCCCTTTCAGGTGGGCTTGGGATTCCAGCCACTATGTCCCATTTCCATAGTCGTACCATTTGCAGCTACTCGTATTGATTCAACTCATGTCCATTTTGAAGCTGCCAAGGCGAACAACTTCATTGAGCGCATTCATCACATTTGCCAATAGGTTCATGAAATATTGGATAGAGACAATGTGAATTACAAGCAACAGCATGATCGGCATCGGGTGCAGCACAACTTCCAGGTGGGCAACAAAGTGTGGATAAATTTGCAAAAGGAGCGCCTCGTTGGACCCCACCGCAAGATTCACCCGCTCCGATATGGGCCATACACCATCACCAATGTTGTAAGGGCTAATGTATTCTAGCTTAGTATCCCACCATTCATTGGTCTGCACCCAGTGTTCACTGTGGACCACCTTCGGCTTTACTTTCCACCTCTACTGGACACGTCCGACATGGCAGAACAACTCACACCAACAAAGTTAAACACAGACTACATGGAACAAGCCACAACTGATCGGATTATGGACACACAGATCAAGAACACCCACCATCAGAGGATCCATCTATATCGAGTTGTCAAAGCAGGCCAACTCCTTCACTAGGGCAAGTGGCTCACCAGGGACCAAGTTCAGCAAAAGTTTCCTCATCTCATGGAGGAAATCAACGCAATGGGGACCATTGCTTCCTAAGGGGGGAGGAATGATCTAGGTGGATATTGGTGGCCACTCGCCTATTCCACTTGGACCCCCACCATTGTTTCTTTCAGTTTTTCAGTTTCCTTAATTGTAGCACAATTTATTATTTTTGGCAGTTTTTCGGGTCCTGAACTTCTGAAAACGTTTTGAGGCCCTAAACGACATTTTTTGGGAATCACACCTCCGACAAATATTAGTCTAATCTAGACCTTAATATACGCAGTCATCAATTGTATTCCTAAGATAGATCTTTCGAACGATGTATCATATGAGACAAATGGAGATAGTATGCCAAATTTACGACCACGGGAAATTGATGTACCAATTTACCCCGACGGGGCCCATATTCTGGCATTTCATCTCATAGGGTTAGGTTTTTTTATGTTTAGGGTTTCCATTGTTTATCAATAATATATAGGCCTTAGAGCCTCATTGTAACAAAGAGTTCAGAGGCTTGTAGCCACCACATCTCTTCTCAGAGATAAGCTACCAGCGCCCTAGCTAGTTTATTTCTATTTTTTCTATAAACAAATTTCAGTTCTTTGATATTAATGAAATTAAGTGTTATTTCCACTACATATTTGTATTCATGGTTATTTGTGTATTATGTTGCATTCCTGCATAAATTTGGATCAGTGGTATCAGAGTGGTATTCTCTTTCTCGATCCTTCTTTATGTCCCCAATGAGGTCGAGGTATAAGGAGTTAGGGCTCGATCTGGTTGAACCTTTGCAAGATCAGCCTCGCAAACCCCAACGGATGCCCATGGGGGATGAAAAGAAACATAAGGGTGCAGGAGATCCTATCAAAATATTGCTCGAGGAGGGCCTTGAAAAAAAAAGGAACGCGATGATGGATAACTTCGCCCATATACTTCAACGATTGCCCACTGGCAGCGCATCTGCATCCAGCAACCACTCTGGAGGCACAACCCCTTTTAAGGTACAAGTAAACTTTAGCATTCCCATATTTGATGGCCAAATAGATGCAGATGTCATAAATAGATGGTTTAATTTATTAGAAGGATATTTCTTGGTTCATGACTTTTCTGATCGGAAGAATATTATTTTTTCACTGCTCAAAGTCGCTCCCCATGTCAAGGATTGGTGGGAAACCTACTATGAGAAAAAGGATGAGGAGGAACACTCTTTGTTTTTCATCGTAACCACTTGGAATTCTTTCTGAGATGCCATCAAGGAACAATATTATCTCATGGGGAGCTATGAGGACAAGTACATACAATGGACTACTTTGTGGAAGCAAAGGGATCAAGATGTCCATGAGTTGACGAATCGATTCCATACCCTGCACACAAAGTTGGGTATCAAAGATTTGGAGAAAAATTTGGTGTTGAACTACCACAGTTGTCTACACAGATACATTCATAAGGAAATGGAGTTCCTCGACATCTCCTCGCTTGGTATGGCATACCGGTATGCTGCCAAGATTGAGCAGAAATTCAAACAGAAGAAGCGAGACTTTGGATCTGCAAATCAAAAGCAAGCGAAAGGTGCCCCCAAACCACAAAACAAAGGACAAATCCAAGGCATGGTAGCTCAAGACAACCTGCCAAATCCGCAAGAAAATAACAACACCATGAAGCTGAATAAGGACACGATAAAGTGGTGTGAGTTCCATAAGAGCTCCACTCACAACACAAGTGAGTGTCGGGCCAAATAGTCACCGGTGGCAGAGATGAGGGCTTTTGAATCAGATGCAAGCTCCAACACTGAATCAGAACTCAAGAAGGGGAATGACAAAGGGAATCATATTATCGATGTGGAGCTCAATGCAATCATTGCCACCATGAAGATCCAAAAGGAAGAACCGGGAGATTCAGAGGAGGATGAGTGTCTCTTCCACTCCCAGATGTGGGTAAAGGGTTCCCCGCTACAGTTCATTGTCGACAATGGGGGACAAAAGAACCTCATTTCAATAGAGGTCATGAAGTGATTGGACTTGCTGACCACAGCACACCCATATCCGTACACCATTGGGTGGCTTCACCAAGTAAGGAATCTCTGCGTCATTCAGCAATGTCGCCTTCCCTATAGCATCAAGCCCTTCACCGATGAGGTATTATGTGGCATTTCTTCTCTTGTTGTTTGTGATATATTATTAGGCCAACCATACTTGTAGAAGCGACATATTGTGTATAAGTCTTGGCCTCATGTTGTTATTGTTACCTTGGGAAATAAGTTGTATAGGATACCAGAGGTACCACTGCCTGCCGCTATCTCTTTAGTTACTGCAAAACAAAACAGTAAGCTCATTTTCAAAACCAAGAAATTTGTTTTCCTGATGATCCACCCTCATGGAAAGAAGAAGATGTTGGATCATGTTGTCATTGATGCCAATGGTTTGATTAATTGATGTCATTGATTGATGTCAAGTGATTGATTGATGTCAAAGGATTGATTGATTGATTATTGATGTAATATAATATGTATTTTCCTCGATGAGAATGCATAGATGAAGATGGATCAATGAGTTGTCATTGATATGATGAAGATGGATCAAT
>WSFP011570686.1:0-10767 GCA_009831015.1 Picea engelmannii
CAGTTTTATAATACCGCTACACCTCCTGAGCTTTGTAACATGGTCAAGTAGTCCTTTGACACTTAGAAACATTCTGAGGTCTGAAATTAGTCCTCCAGACACAATTTCTTCTCAAAACCTCGGTCCAAAGACCACTTATCCGGCCCATCCAGGATCAGCGTTGAAACTAGGCTCTGATACCATACTATAATGTCCCCGACCATCAACCCCATGGTTGGGCCAACATTACTACACGGAAAAACACTACTGTAACATATTATGCATTCTTATGAAATACAATTGCTTAATTGCAGTTAAACACAGCGTAAGAACATTAATACCGTTAGCATACATAATCCATAGCATTAAGAATAATTCACAAATACAGTGGAATACATGTAAACATTTCTAGAATCACAGATATGCATATCTAATTAAAATTATATGCATGTATATACTTATATTTTAGACTGGATGTAATTCACCAACTGCATGTAGACCTCCCATGAACCTCCCAACCTTAGACCGCGCTGCTCATCACTCTTAGCAGTAGGTCACCCTTGAGCTAGGACTAAGCTCCATCGGGTAGGGATTCCTAGGCTAGGCAGGGAATACAGGAAGACACACGGTCACAGGAGAAGGATTCTCTCCCAGGAGACAATTATGCCCACTACCCACAGACTTTCATTCCCCACATGTTTGTCCCACCCCAGGAGTATACACCTTCATTGTCACCAAGACAGTCCATCAACTACTAACCTCCCTTCCCTTGGGCTTCAGCAATAGACTGAATCGGAAGTCTCTGAGCTCTGTGGCAGCTACAGGACTCCTTCTAAGAGTTCTAATTTCCTTCGCGCACTCTCTCATCTAGAGAGAGTCGTTCACAAACTGGGTAACCTACCTATTCAACAACAATCACCTCCCTCACACTGGCCAGCAAGCCACACACAGTCTAGCACTGCGTGGCCACAACAGTCAATTGGTAACATGGGTATGGACACCCGAAACGGAAACGATCAGCGCTAAAGCATAGCGTGGCTCTGCGATTACATAATGTGTTAAGCTTTCTCGCTAGCAACATAGGATGCACGGCTCAGAAATTACAAGACATTCAGTTCTCCCAACCAACAATAAGGAATAGACTCACGGCTCTAGTTTCAGAAATGCGTAAGGTGTACAGAGGTTCAATCAGAGAGGCCAAATGCGTACAGATGGAGGATGGAGGAATTGTAAGGTTGAACCCCGGATTCAGGTGATGGTTGGAGGAATGCCCACCCCACTCCTATGCAATAGTCGATCGAATGGAAAGAGAACCCCCAACATGTCTCATTTCCTGGGTTAAATCGCATGTTCCTGGGTCGACACATCTCGCCCATGAAGCTGCATGCATCCCTCCTCAGGAACTTAGGACAAAACATAGATTTCACATGGCTTTTGGGATAATATTAAAATAGGCTCCACACTTAGCCTCTCTTTCCAACCTTACATCCCCCAATCCCTTACCCAGGTTTTGTGGAAGCTTAGTCCCCCATCACTCATTCATCGTGGTCGGTCCACATGCAGAGATGTTTTGTATTAATATTGTGCATAATTACATGTACAAAAATCAGGCTCCTGGCCTTCAACACTTAGGCTCCCTGGCCTAATAACACATAATCCCACTAGATTATATAACTTGGCTCACCTTCCTTATAAACTTGAATTACAGTTCATAAACAAGATTTATACTTCATAGACATGATTTATAACAGGGCTCGACCTTGGGGACATTACAAGGACAATAGTAGATTTGAACATCATATCATTGGGCTCATATGATTTCCTAATTGGTATGGATTGGTTGGAAAAGAATGATGTTCTCCTAGACTTTTATAGAAATAATTTTACTTTATTAGAGGAAGAAGGGAACCTAAGGACATTTTAGGGTATTCCAAGGGAAGTAACCATAAGAGAAGTTTCATCCTTCCAGCTAAAGAAAAGCTTTAGAAAAGGTTGTCAAATATTTGCAACACATATGAAAGAGACACCTAAAGAAAGAGTGCCAAGAATTCACGACTGTGTAGTCATAAAAGACTATGAAAATGTATTTAGAGAGATATTGGGGATGCCACCAAAAAGGGATATTGATTTATCTATTAATTTGATGCATGGATCAGCTCTAGTGTCCATGACTCCTTATAGGATGAGTACACCAGAGTTGAAGGAATTGCAAATGTAGTTGGAAGAGTTGTTGAAAAGGGGCATACATGCCCAAGTGTGTCCCCTTGGGGTGCCCCGATATTATTTTTGAAAAAAAAATATGGAATTTTGAGGTTGTGCATTGATTTCAGGTAGCTAAACAAGGTGACTCTGAAGAACAAGTATCATTTGTCAAGGATAGATGATCTCTTTAATCAAATGAAAGATGCAAAGATATTCTCCAATATTGACCTTAGGTCAAACTATCATCGGGTGTGAATCAAGAAGGGGATATCAATAGGAAATCCTTCAGAACAACGTATGGCCATTATGAGTTTACAATGGTTCCATTTGGGTTTTCAAATGCACCAGTTGTCTTCAAGTGTTTAATGAATGGAATTTTCAGAAATTACTTGGATATGTTCGTCATTGTATTTTTATATGACATACTTATCTACTCTAAATCTGAAGAAGAGCATGAGCAGAACTTGAGCATGGTGTTAAAGCTATTGAGGGAGCATTAGTTGTATGCCAAGTTGAGCAAGTGTTCATTTTATCAGGGGCAGATACATTATTTGGGCCATATCATTTCAGAAGAAGAGATAGAAATAGATTTTGAAAAGATAAAAGCCATTGAAGGATGGTCGATGCCAATAAATGTATCAGAGGTGAGATCCTTCATGGGACTTGCAAGTTATTATAGAAGATTCATTGAGTGGTTTTCAAAAATTTCACACCCAACTACTTCCTTGGAAAAGAAGGGGGTGAAATTTGAATGGACATCTACTTGTGAAAGGAGTTTCTAGCACTTGAATAAATTGTTGACAAGAACACCAATTTTAAAGATTGTTGATCCTAATGAGGATTTTATCGTGTGCATTGATGCATGTAAGGAAGTGTTTGGTGGATTCCTTTCCCGGAATGGGCATGTTATTTGTTATTATTCCAGGAATTTGAAGGGACATGAAAGACATCATTCCACTCACGACTTAGAGTTGGAATCCATAGTTCACGCCTTGAATATGTGGAGGCATTATTTCATGGGAAAGTGATTTGAGTTGAGGACAAACCATAGTGGCCTGAAACATTTGCTTGACCAGCCAACTCTAAATGTCAGACAAATAAGATAGCCATAGTTTCTTAGTTAATGTGATTTTGAAATCAAACATATTCAAGGAAAGCAGAACAAGGTGGTCGATTCACTCAACAAAAGGGTGGATAATATGCATGCTACAACTGTTAGTTTGTTCATATATGATTTGAAAGGCAGAATTTTTGAAGCTACAAAATTAGATCAACATTTCAAGGAGATAATAGAAAAATTACAGTAAGGTAATTCTTAGAAAAGAATTAAAGATTATGAGTTAAGGGAAGATGGAATCGTCATGTACAGGGACATAATTTATGTGCCTAATTTTCTAGAACTGAAAAATATGGTGCTAAGGAAAATGCTTAATGTGTCTTATGTTGGGCTCCCAAGTTACCAGAAAAATATAATAGTTGTTAAGAGCCAATATTTTTGGTATGGTATGAAGAAAATAAGTGGCTAATTATTTAGCCCCATGTTTAGAATGTCAGAAGGAAAAGGATGAGCACAAAATCCATCCATATTATTACAACCATTAGTCATTCCTGAGTGGAAATGGGAAGTGGTGACAATTGATTTCATCACCAAATTTCCCAAGACAGGGAAGCAGCATGACTCCATAATGGTGGTGGTAGATAAGTTAAAAAATTTGACCATTTTATTCCTGTCAAGTTAACTCACAAGGCAGCTAACATCCGAGGTATTTATATGAGAGAAATTCCCGGGATGCATGGTGTGCCAAAGGAAATTGTTTCTGACAGGGATCCCAAGTTCACATCCAATTTATGGGAGGGACTATTTAAAGGATTTGAGACAAGTCTTAATTTTAGCACAAAATATCATCCAGAATCATATGGGAAAATTGAGAGGGTCAATCAGGTGATTGAAGATATGTTGAGGATGTACGTGATGGATAACCCATCAAAGTGGGAAGAGTATTTGCACTTAGTGGAATTTTATTACAATAATGGGTATCAAAAATCTTTAAAGATGAGCCCCTTTGAAACCTTATATGGTAGAAAATGAAAAACGCCAGTGAGCTAGGACAACCCAATAGACAGAGAAGTGGTTGGGCCAAAATTGCTCAGAGAAATGGAAGAGAAGATAGTGAAGATAAAATAAAATTTAAAGGTTGCCAAAGATAGACAAAAATGTTATGTCAATAAGGGTAGAATCCACATAGAGTTTAAAGTGGGTGATTATGTATTCTTGAAGGTGAAGGCCAGGCAAAGTTCCCTAAAGTTGGGTAATTTTTCAAAGTTAAGAGCATGCTATTGTGGACCATTTGAGATCCTGGAGAGGATTGGTCTTATTGCATACATGCTTGCACTACCTGCATCCATGTTAATTCATAATGTATTACATGTGTATTTGCTTAAAAAGTATGTGTCATATGTTAATCATGTAATTGATTGGAATGTGATTCAAGTGGAGCAAGAAGGAAAATTTCAAGTGTAGTCAGTTTGCATATTGGACCAGAATATCAAGTAGCTCCATAATCGAGCCATGGTACTAGTAAAGGTCCAATGGACACGGTACAGTCCTAAGGATGCAACCTAGGAGCATGAAGATGCTATGTGAGAAGAGTACCCACATCTTTTTGAATATTTTTGAGGAAATTATTGATATACATTGTATATAATGCACTAAGGACAATGAAAAAATATGGGGAATGAGAATGTAATACCCCTAGGTTGAGCCCCAATTGTAAATGTACATGTGATTTCATAGGCTAGAGAGTCAAGAAGTTTTGGGCTAGAATTCCTTTGTAAATATGTTTTTGAGGCTAAGGTGCATGTGTGATTTAGTCTAGGATCCTATGTGTTGAAGGGCCTCTGTGCCAGCATTGTAATATGTAATCACTCAATTATATCAATAAAACACATTGTTTTTGCAAACTAAGTCAGATGGAAGAGTATGGGGGGATAGGACTCCACAAGAGGGAAAGGGGGCTAAGTGTCTAAGAAAAGGGGCTTAATCCAAGGGAATGATATAATTATATTATTTATTATTCCTTAAATCCTAAAGTATATTAATGGGACATCATTATTATCCTAGTTTCCAGGTGAGGGGAACGAATCACCAAGTGGGATAAGGTAGTTTAATTTGTGCCAAGTGTCAAGTGATTGACATGCAAATATAATGTGGGAGTTTAGAGTAATTTTGGGGTTATTCTCATTCATTGTCACAATTCTGATCACTCTCCATATTAATCATAGCTAGAGGAGAAGAAGAATATCATGGCATAGGCACACACATAGAGCACAACACTAATCCATGAGAAGATCACAACATAGTCAGTAAAGGCATTGACATGCAAAGTTGTGTAGATAAGAGAAAGAGGAAAGGAACTCACATACAAGTTCCATAGCCTAACAGAGGTTGTTCAAGGAGAACGCACTGCCTAGGTGGCTTGGAACGAGCCACATGTCAGTGTTGGGGGCTTGTTGGGCGTAGGCCTATTTTGAGGAAATACCTATTTTTGGAGGGAAAAACCCAATTTTGGAGAAGAATAGTTGGTAGGAAAAGCAACACATGCGAGGGAAATTTGCATGCAGAGGAAAGCATGCAAGGTGTGCAAGCAGAAAAAGCTAACCATGTTAGGGTTAGGGTTTTGGTAAGAGATTGTAACAGCTAATAAGCTTGTAAAGTAGTATAAATAAGAACCTAGGAGATTTAGTTCGGGGTTCGAAGGTTGTTCCAAGTTAGTTCTGAATTGAAGAAGTTGTTGTGATACAATTGTGTACGTTGTTGAGTTGTAGAAGGGGAAGGTAGTTAGATATTGATGGTTAGATAATAGGCTTAGGAGCTTGGTGTGATCTAGTCCGCCTCACAGAGGTTGGGGAACCTTTTTCATGAGGGTATGATTGTAATTGTAGTGCGCGCAACGCCATATTTTGCAGTGAACTAAATAAAAGAGCCTAAGAAAACAATTCTTTGTGGATGTAGCCCAAGAGGGGGTGAACCACGGTAAAACTTGTGTATTGTGTGATGATTGAATGTCTATTTACTTTATGTTAATGTTGATCATCTTTAATTCATGTTAATGATTGATTTACACATATGTGGTTAGCTCTATATATTATATTGCATGAAAGGGTTTAAAAGATGAATGGACCTTAAGAATAATATATTGAGTAATAAGTTTAAGGCCTGAGAAAGATCAATTACAATCCCAAATCCCCACTCTTTCCTAGACTGCAAGCACTTGAGAATTACAGTCACCCATATAACTATCTTGGGTGAGACTGCGTAGTACATTTTGTGTGTTGTGTTTCCTTCTGGTTTACCAGGAGGGATGGTATTTTTAGAGGGTTTTGTTGGAAACCTGATCATATCTTAACCTAGGTCAGCCCAAGAAATAGATAGAAAGAGTAATAACCAACACCTACCATCAATTGACCATCATACCAAACCATACCTGTGCTTGGAGCACTGGAGATAATTGTTATCCTGAGAGGAATTAGATTGAGGAAGCAAGTTGTTAGACCTGTGAGAATTCTCTTTGGGTGAGAGAAGTGTTGGTAATTGTTTTCCCTGTGATTTAGCTTAGTGGGTACTGGTTACTTGAGTAACCTTGTGTTCTAGGTGCTACAATTCTTTGATATTTCTTGTCTGTCAAGTTGTTGAAGCCTTGGAAGGGAAGTGGGATAGCCGAAGGACTATGGAGAAAAGAAGGGGCACACTTCATGGGGTGTTACAGGCTCTGGTTGAAGTGTAGTTATATTATGAAGCAGACGAAATCTGACGAACGAGACTCCAAGAGCCAAAGATAGCCATTGATCTAAGATCAAGAAGATGTTGAGCAACGAGGACATATTGTGTTGAGTGTACCACAATGAGCCCAATATCATGGATATAATCAATGGACCAGATCAAATCTGTACTAGATCCTACGGTGGCCGAGTAGTGTGGTCCCAAGTGTCTGATAGGCCTGGTGGTCCCGATGAAAGCAATCACAAATCAATAGAGGAGATTGATTGGAGATCCTGATCAAATAGTTGTTGTTCGTCAGGGTTGTGTAGTTTTTTCCTTTTGGATAGAGAACATATCGATGGTCACGATCTATTCAAGGATTAGATCGGATAGCTCATGAGCATTAAGGTCTATGTGAAAATATCGTGTGCGATGGAAAGAAGCTAAAGACCCATTTTCATGAAGGGTTGTGTAGCTTGATGAACACAATTGTTGATCTATGGTGGTGATTTAATGGAGATCTTGATCCAAATATTACTGAGTGTTGAGGACTAATGAATAAGAACGTGTGAGATGGAAGGTGTTTGAGATTATTTTTGAAGAATTGTAAATCCAAAATTTTATGGAAAGCATGGATTTGGAGTCGACCTAGTGAGTAGTTTATTCTTATAGAAAAATGAATGAAAGCGGAGAATGTATAAAAATATTCCCAAATCAGACTCGAGATAGTGAAATAAGCGTATCTCAGAGATGGAAGAACCAAGAGTGAAGTGAGACAAGAAAGTGCATGATGGATGTGTGAAGAGTGAATCAAGAAGTGTGAAGAGTAGAGGCTTTGAGGCTTGAAAGAGAATAGAATAGGATTGAAGTCCTCATTGTAATTTGGTGGTTACATTAAAGGTTGGTGTCTTCTTTATTAGAAAGTGGGTGCTTGTAGTGTAGGTTGGTGCTTGTAGAAAGTATTTTTGTCTACAATTAGCAAGTGGGTGCTTGCAGTGTAGGTTGGTGCTTGTAGTTCTAAAAGTTGGTGCTTGTAGAAAGTATTGGTTTCCTTTACAAATTGGTGTCCTTGGCAGATTGGTGTCTGCAATTAGCAAGTGGGTGCTTGTAGTGTAGGTTGGTGCATGAAATTATACAAGTTTGTGCTTGTAGCAAGGATTGGTGTCTGTAATTAGAAGGCAGGTTCTTGATATGATAGGTTGGTTCCTGCAGTCTTGTAAGTTGGTGCTTACAATAGGGATAGGTGCCCCTCATAGGTTGGAGACTGATACTATAATAATTAAATTGTAAGAGAAATGGTCTTTTGTGGTTTTCTACCTATTAAAGGTTTCCATGTTACATCTTACGTACTATGTTTATCTTATGATGGTGAATGTACTATTCTATTTATAGTTAATGTTGCATATTAATCTGAAAATTTAATAATTGGGATAGAGTGAAAAAGTCTATTAGATATTGATTCACCCCCCTGTTAGCATCTTTGTGTGTTCCAAATTGTTAAGATCAAAGAAAATCATAGCAACCAAGCAAAGGAAAAATCACCCCAAGCATTGATAAGCCTTTGTGCGCAAAAATTTTTATGCATTGATGGACTCATGATAGTGTTCTATGTGTCTTCCTTGGAAATGAAGGATAGAGGAAGGATATTAAATAAGTGTCGAAGCCCTGAAATGGCTGAGTCCTGAATCAGACAGTTGCCATGAAGAAAACCCTATGTGTGAGTCAGAGGACATCACAGTCATTGATTTGGTATAGTGAACAAACCTGGACTATTAATCGGAGGGAAAGACCATCAGAGTGTTTGAGTGTGAGGCTATCTTGAGACTCTGATGGGAGAGAATCCAAGTCAATATGAGTCATTGATTCATTGGAGAATGATCTCGACATACGAGAGTTATTGTATCTTGTAATATACATGTCAAGGAGACAAGGTTGGAACCTTAATTGTCATGCAGATGTCAACCTCAGAGAAAATATTAACCATTGGATGAGTTATCATGATGACCGTTAGATTATCAGAGTGTTCAAGTGAAAAATTGCACAAGGACTCCGATGGGAGAAGGTCTGAGTTAACAAGAGCCCTCGATCTATCGGAGATGTAATTGAAAAAAATCTGACCATTGGTGGTATGTTTAAGTCATTGGAGTGGTAAAATGAAATGATGGTCGTTGGATCAATTGAAGAAGTTGTATCGGTGGGTCCTAGACCATTAATTCTAGTGTTAAGCATGTCAAAAAGAAGGCCATTGAAGGCCTAGAAGGAAGGCTTGAGAACAGAGTTCGACGAAGAGAAGGTTCAAGGACCATACATCCATTGGAGGATCCACCTCAACCGTTGGATATATGATGATCTATCATGAGGAAGGAGAGTAACTTCAAGGCGATGTATTGTGATAGGGTGGCAGTTAAATTGAAGAGGATGCCAGTGTAGAAGCTAGTGTGTCTCGAAGGGTGACACACATCAATTTTTTACTGTGTGAAATGAAAGTGGGCCCCAGTTGGACATGGAGACATTTAGGTCATCGTATCAAATCTCAGTCATTGATTTGGAATGGTGAGTAGATATCCACCATTAATCGAAGAAGAAATGGTCGAAGTGGACTATGAGTGGAGGTACTTCGACGACAAGGAACTCTGAGCATGATTGTGAGTCATTGATCTGGGCAGTGAGTAGATCTTCGTAATTCATCGAAGAAGCATTGGTAGTTGTGGAAATACTCTGATAACAAAGTTCTCTAAGGTGTGATCTAGACTGTAGATCAGCGAGTAGGTGAGATGCAATCTGATTCGTAGATTATCATCGTTCCCACCTGACCTTCTCATGAGAAGATAGGGAGACAAGAGATAAAAATCATGCATGTTGAAAGAGAAATGTAATCAAAGCCATTAATTTCACACTTCGAGGACCATAGGATCCATTGGAGAAGAGTTATCAGAATGGAAATTTGTACCCATGTTTTTTCTATCATGATCACAACGATCGTGAGAATAGATCAATGATTAATATTAAATCAATGAATGATTTGAAATTGGTTGAGTGTTGAGGTCACGGGGACCCAATAGACCCGATGGTGCCGATGAATGCAATCACAAATTGATGGTTGAGGATTAATCGAAGAAATAATCAGATGGTGGAAATTAGATGGAGATTCAGTGTTTTAATGCCTCGAAGATCCTAATATAAAGGAAACAATCAATAGTGGAAATTAGATGGTGATTCATATCGAATGGTGAATGAGTGTCGAGGGCCAGTGAACTAGATCGCATCCAACAGAGGGAACATAGACTGGATTTCATGGAGGGTTCTCAATGAAACATCTAAAACCTGATTTAATGGAGAATAAAGGATCTGGAGCTGACCCCATGGACATAATTTTGGGGTATGTGGAATAATCCATGAGAGCACAGAGTCTACAAATAAAGATTCCAAAATTAGATTTGGTGGTAGTGTTTATGAAAGGAGAAGAGCCCAAAGTTTCTTAGGAGGGATAATGAGTGTGTGAGGGTAATGTGAGGAAAGGGTGGTTGGGAGGTGAAAGGTATCAATAATATCTTATTTCATGAAGAATGTAAGATGGTGGTTAGTGTTGGAACAGTAAATATAGAGAAACATATTTTGCAAGTGAAGGCTTGAAGAAAATAGTCAATCTGACATTATTGACAGCATGAGGAGATTGGTGTCTTTTGTAGGTTGGTGCCTGTAAAATCTATATCTATGGGTTGGTTCCTACGTGAAGAGCTAAGTTGGTGCTCAACCAAGGAGATTGGTGTCTCCTTCCAACTAGTGCCTACAAACATTATTATTGAGTTGGTGCTCAGCCAAGGGGA
>WSFP011570689.1:0-10767 GCA_009831015.1 Picea engelmannii
TATACAAATTGCCACACGTTCTCTGGGCGAACATATAGAAAAGCATACTGGAGTAGAGATTTATCACACCTGCGCGAGAGCTCGAGCACCCGAACGCGCTTGGCCTGCGATGTGTCCAAGCAACCGAACACAGCTAGGATTCCGCACATGGTGACTGACTGAAAACAGCAAAGCCGAAATTGAATGCAGGGAGCCGGAAGATACAAATTTTAAGTATTCCCGGGATGGGATGGATTGCATAGGTTTTGTGATGTTCACAGAGAACGAGGAGTATTTATAGGCGGAAATGGATGGAGTAGAGAGGAATGGATAATGGTGTAACTGTCATCCTCCTATTGCTTGGTTATTGTGTGTAGGATACATCAAGAAAAGAGACCTTGTAGCCATTCTAAAGATCGATAACCTTATATAAGTCAGAGAACAAAGAAAAAAAACTTAATTATGAAAGGTATCTGTGTTGGTGAAATGAGTGGGTTATAATTTCCTTGAATATGGATCATATTGGTATCAAAGCAGTTGAATCTTTGATCGTGATGCATTTGCTATTAATTTGAAGAGAAATAAAACTTAATATGGGTAAAAAAAATAAGACGGAAAAGATCTAGATGTTTGATCAAAGAATGGAAAAGATGGAAAATAACCTTAAGACCTCAAAAAGACTATTGTCATTGCTACATAACTAATTTGATGAATGCCACTACTCCCTCACTACAATTATGCTATATTGGGACAAGAGAAAAGATCAACTTGTACAATTGGGAGAGAAGGTCATCATTTGGATATATGGCAAGAGGATAGGCTCACTCAGATGATGACTTAAGCTACAATAAGAGTTGGTAGAGAAGGAAGACGCATTGGCAAAGCTGCATGAAGTTGTCTAAGAGCACTGGGAAGTAAATCCACATTCCATTACCATTGTTGAAGCCAAAAGTGTGATCGAGACAACTTTGGTAAGCTCGCCTTCCTTAGACAGTTATCAAAAACCTTTTGGTGAATTTGAAAAGAATACCATAGGCATTGGCTCCAAGCTACTAAGGATTATGAGCTATGATGGACAAGGGCTATGCAAGAGAAGACAAAGCATCCTGATTGTATTTGAACTGAGGGCCCAGCATGAAGACCTAGGTTTCAATGGAAAGAAAAAAAGGCCACAAACAACAAGACCACATTTGTGAAGAAAAAAGACATGGAATAATTAGCCTACTCACCAAAATAAAGAGAAACAAAAAATGAAGATGGAAGCACACTTCCAATCCATCCTTCTTGTAGTTGATTATAGAAGGAAAATAATGAATAAAGTGTAAAGACTCATCTTGCATAAGAACATAGAATAAGTGGCAAGCCAATTAGCCACAACAAGAAGGAGAAGAAGACCAAGAGTCCTACAACAAATAGGGCATTCCTCATTTTTCACTACTATAGGAAGAAAGTCCATAGCACTGCAAGTTGTTAGTAGTTAGAGGTATGTTCATTATGTGGGAAGAAAGGGCATTAGGTGGCATCTTTTTGGGAGAAGCAAGTCACATGCCATAAGCCGTATTGTTTTCTAAGGAGGATTGCAAGAACAATTCTCCAAACCAACAATAAAATTCAAAGGCAAGAGGAGAAAATAAGTATGTCAAGAAGTCCATATAGCAATGCCAAGAACTTTTTCCACCATTTCAAGTTGAGTGGGCATTAAGAAGAAAAGTGCTAGTGACTTCATTCATAGCTTCACCCTTAGAATGGCACATCCAAGAAAAGAGTGTGGAAGATGAATCCTACAAAGGTAAAGAACTCACTACATTTCTAATCCAAGGAGAATAAGTTGTCAAAGGCGTTATAGAAGCACAGGAGGTCCATATCACCATAGAAGAAGGCATTATGTTGATCTCAACAACCAAGGTTGCCCCATTCTAATTGTTACTTGCAATATTTTAGAAGAATTTTCCCTTCTTAGAGATGTATCAGAGATCGGTGCAAGGAGTTTAATGTCAGTCCCTCTTCCTCATATCATCCAAGTCTCTTCCTTGTATCATCCAAGTCTTGAGGCATTCCCTCATACTTAAGACTATAGCCTATTGATGATCATCACCTACAAACATACAAGTGTATGATTCCTTGAATGGTTTGGGCAGAAGGTGATATGATTTCATGTTAAGGAGGTCATTCAATTGATGTTGTTGTAGGGACATAGTTCTGGTAATCACATGCAACATAAAATAATTGTTCCCATGATGGGAAGTGAATGGTCCTAGCAGAAGAATGCAACCACACATCCTCTTGTGGAATTTCTATGTGATGGCATAACTTGCTCAGATCTCATTGAACAAGAAAACGAGAACTTGACCTAGATTCATTAACTACCAAGATAAACCATCTCCAAGTCTTAGAATGCAAGAGACTTATACACTGAAGATGGGAATTAATTTCGATGAAAGAGTTCATATCTGAAGATTGCTCAAAGCTGAGAGTCAGTGAGTAGACTTTTGCATTGTGCGAACAAGCAAGCCAAGAGCTAGATGCATAGCAAGAACCAGAGCTAGTAGCAAGAACCATGAGCCATAGTTAGAGACAAATTTAGAGTTGTAGCTAGTAACCAAAGTTGGATCCATTTTCTAGAGAAGAAAACAAAAGCACATTGATCAAAACTAGTTTCCTCGAAGTTTTGTAGACCATAAAGCCTCTCAATGGGAAGATGTGATCCAAAATAGATTTGAACCAAGGAAATGGTTATAAGAGTCGGTAGATAAGTGAAGTTCAACCATTAATGAGATCATATAAAATATTAAAGATAATGAAAATGTTAAAAAAAATAGACAAAAGAGAGAAAAAACAAGAATTAAATAAAACATAAAATAAAAATAGGAGAGAAAAGACCAAGGAGTGTGAAATCAAATATCATTCCCGGTGGCCTTCCCATTACCCCATATCACCCTATTTGTTATTTTAACTTCACTCTCAAATGGAATTTTGTTGATTGTTGGTCAAAGAGAGGAGAATGCACAAAGATTCATGAGTAACCAGAGATTGTTGGAATAAGAGCACTGAGAAGCCACTAAATGTTGGTTTTCCCATTTGGGTTTCTAAGGTAAATTCTATGTATCCATGATATGATTGATTTTATGTGCAATGAGAATATCTCATATGTGTTTGATATGATGCTCTTATTCATATTCAATTGTTGCTTGGTTATTTTAATGGTGAGAATTCATTCTCAACTATAGTTTGAAGATTTTCTTTCATGATTTCATTCTCTGTTAGTGATTTAAGATTATAAATAGTTATCTATTCTCGAGTGTTCTCTTTTATATGAGGATGAAGATCTGAGGATACCATTAATTAATTGTTGCAAGTTAACAATTGAACTTATAATTACGATTGTAAGGAAAAATAAGGTTATTGATTGATTAGACCGTTGACTATAATTTATTTGCTTGATGACACCATTGGTTGTAGATAGACTTCCCATTCAACAAATCTAGCACATCTTGAGGGCCTCTCATACCCTTTCTTAAAAAAAATTGCATTGTAGAAATCGGTTGGGGTTGTGGGTGTGCCTATGTAGGACAAACGAGTCTTACATAGCCTTGGCAGGCCACCCCTCTCTTCTTTCCTGAGCATATGCTTGTTGACTAGACATTAGATTGCATGGAAAAATGTGTTATCAAGGGAATGTTCATGCAAAACTATAAACTCCTTTAATTGTCGTCCCTTTTCATTGATTTTGGCATTTCATAGTTCAAGTCTTCATGAGTATATTATCTCCAATGCATTGAGGTTTTGTGGATTATTTTTCGTTTTCCATGTTCATATAAATCTTTTCATATGTGAGTTAAATAAATTCCATTTCATATACATATGTATGTGGCTTAAATAATGTATAATCCATATATATTTTGATTAATGATATTCAAATTTTGAAACAAAGTTATTTTAATTTAAGGAGTAAATAGACTTGAGAGTGTAGAGATTACAAATGTACTCAAGTCATCATTTAAATTAATAGGCATCCAACTCTCCATTGGATAATGTTTCCTTGAAGGGGTATCATCAATCTGATAAGAGGAGGATAACCATAATTCTTCTTTTAGTTGATTGATGAGAAGATTGAGTACTGGGTTTGAGCACCACTTATAGTTGCTTCTTCTTATTTTTGCATTGGCCTAGAAATAAAGCACTACAATTAAAATTGAACACACACATCAAACCATGACAATGTCTCAACCTATAGAACCTTGAGAGATCTACTTTAGTTGGATATCTTTGTGCATAGGAGTGGCACCAAAGATAGAGCTCTCAATGATAGATTATTTGCGGAGTCTTGATTTTTATTGGCCTTATTATTATTGTGTTATTAGCTCTTTGTTGTGTGCAAGCTACATCAAGAACATAGACCTTGTACCCATGTTGAAGACCGAGATCTCTATATAAGTGTGAGAACAAAGAACAAAAAATTAATTTTATAAGGTATCCATGTTGATGAAACGAGTCAGTTATAAGTCCCTCGTTTAGTGATCAATTGATCTCACCCAAACCATGAAAATATCTTAATATGTAATGATGACCCTCAGTTTAACTCTTATTCTAATAGAGCTCAAGCATTATTTTTATATATCATCACCCTTTGTTGGTCCTCGACCAAGTTTTGGAGAACATTGGTCGTGTTTGACCATTTTTGGGACTTCGACAGGCTGGTCGAAGACTGAGCGCCCAGGGAAAGAGGAGATCGTGGAATCTCGCCCCCTTTTTACAGGATTTTTTGGATTAGGGTTTATGTAACGGGTATGGGATGTTGGCCCATGGGTCTTACCCATGTTTTAGCCCCCTTTTATAATGTATAAATAAGTAGTTAGGCGATGTAAGAAGGAGTCAGTTGTAAGCCAGTGAGCTAAGTGAAAATAGTTGTAAAGGCTTTGTGCATACTGTGTGTTGAGAACTTGCAGAGCTAGGCGCAAATGATTGTAAGAAGGCTCTATGTTGTGCCAAGCTCAAGGAAGAAGGATCCGGTGAGGTGTGCCCAAATCTCTTGTCCTATGCAGAGTTGGTTTTGTGGCTCTGTGCATGTAAGAAGATTGAAAGAAAATAATAAAGAAGAAGAAGAGTTGGTGGACGTAGCCCCACGCTGGAGGTGAACCACGTATATCCTGTGTTGTGATTTCTTTGTGCTATTGATGTGATGTATGCTTAGTGATGAATCTTTATGTATGTTAGATGCATCTGATGTAGTATCTTAGTGCTTAGTGATATGAATGAATGCTAGATATGATCTATTTCTATGTGCTAAGTGTTTGTATGTGTTAGATCCTGTTGAATATTACGTTGCTTTGTAATTAAGGTTTTTACCTGCGATGTGAATAAAGGGTTAAAGACTAATGAATATTAAATGCTAAGTGCTATGTTAAGTAGTGTGATCACAGATCTGTGTCCCAGCTAGGTTGTAGACACTTGAGTCCTACAACCCCCCTGCCTCTACCTCGGGTGAGACTCCATCTACTTCGCAGGTTTTGCCAAAAGGGCCAATAGTTAGGGTTTTGTCGGTGCATTGTTGAAGCGTTGAGACCTGGGTCTACCCCTGTGTGCCAACAAATGGTTCCGTTGTCGGGACCTGAAACTGTGACTGTTGGGAACTAAGGAAGAGAGAAAGATTTGTGCCTAGATATGTTGTTGTAGTGTGCAGTACTCTACTTGAATTGTGAAGCTCCGTGCTAAGAAGAGAAGTATGATCTAAAGAAAATAGGTAAGATATTAAAGCTTTGTGCTCTGATAAAGGTAAGATAAGTGGAAATTTTTGTTTCGAAAGAATGGATCTAGGTATATTTGATAGATTTTGTCCTAGTTTGAAAACTAGGGCACAACTAGAAGAAAGAAGATATGATATGAATAGATCTGATAGAAATAGTGAAAGATATAGTATTCCTATGCATAGAAAGAATTGTTGGAATAACAAGTGGATGTAGGATCCTAGAAAGAATTTTTTGTAGGTCTATCACTGTGATCCCAATGTGCAGTATAGAAAAAGTTGGGGATCGTTTAAGAGAAAGAGAGGATTGACTATTTCTTATAGTTGCAGAAGATTGGGAAATCTAGTTAAGGAATGCCCTGGTAGAGGTCCTATTTGCCTTTGTTGTAAAGCTATTGGACATGAAGTTTTATATTTCCCTAGAATGATTGTTAAAGTTGAGAAGATGAACATGAGACAAGAAGACCATGAGGAAGGTCAAGAGACTAAGAATATACTAAAGAACCAGAAAGAATCCGAGGCTATATTATTGCAGATGAAAGAAACATTGAATGATCACAGAGACATCAGTTTATTAAAGATCTTAAAAGAGAAAGAGTGCATAGAAACAAGAATAGGAGACTCCAACATAGACTGTGTATTGGATGCAGAAACACAGGTGAACATTATGCCAGAAAGTACTTGGGAAATTTTGGGAAAGCCTGTTATGATTCCTTCATTGGGAGGAATATGATTGTTTAAAGGAAAGATGATAACCCTATGTGGAAGACTTACTCATGTACCTATGAGTGTTCATGGAACATCAAAAGAAGAAGGATTCAAGGTCATTAAGTTTGTTGAGAATAATGCCCCTTTTGCACTTTTGTTAGGAAGGACTTGGATTGAGAGAGATCAGATCCGAAGAAAAGAAGAAGATGAAGCTATAGAACAAAAAAAGCAAGAATTAAGGGATTTCATGGCTAAGAGAATAGCGCACTTAATAGAAGAACAAGAGGACAATTCGAAGCAACTGACGACCAGAGACTTAGCTGCCAAAGTTGAAAGAACACAAGAAGGCTTAAAGAACCTACCCATGCAGGAGAGTAGAGCACTTACTCCAGAATCAGTAAAAGAAAAAGTATTACCCTCGAACCCTGTGAAAGATCCTCAACAGTGCTAAGTTTCTATACTAAGAGTAGATAAAAAACAAGAATGGAAAGAGGAATCCAGAGACGTGGATCGCAAGGAAGAAAGCAAGAAAGCTCAGTAAGAAGAAAGCAAAGCTAGAAAAATTGCAAGAGGTTCTAGAGAGGACTTCGCAAAATGAAAGTTTGCAAGACTTGAACCTCGCCGAAATACTAGAACAACATTGACTGGCACTTCGCCACAGCAAATCAATATGATCGTTGGATGCATCCCGACCATTAGAACGACACTCTAGAACAGCTAGAAACACAGTTATTGTCGGAATGTTCGCCATTGGACCGTTGGAACCACGCTATAACGGATGGAATTGTATTAATCGAGGCATTCCTACCCGTTGGAGGAGTCTGTTAAGATA
This sequence comes from Picea engelmannii, assembly GCA_009831015.1. Classification (NCBI taxonomy): domain Eukaryota; kingdom Viridiplantae; phylum Streptophyta; class Pinopsida; order Pinales; family Pinaceae; genus Picea; species Picea engelmannii. Next base: position 7,263 of record WSFP011570689.1, read on the forward strand.
TTGTCTATTTAACCCATTGAATGTTGCACCGAGGACACTTTTGAAAATTGTGATTATCCGAGCCCACGGAGAACGAATTGCTTTCGCGCAGTGATTATTGAGACCTCGCCACCCGTTCTTCTTACCTTGAGTGTTTGTCCACCTATCCGAGATATATGATCTCGAGCGTGTATGTCAAGCAACCTTAGCGCGGTAGAAAATTATGTCGAGGAGATCCTAATAGACCTTATGGTTGAGAAGGTCATGTCTGTAGGAGCACAGGCCTCATCGATGAGAGGATTGCAAGCCTCCCCATTGACTGCACGTTCATCTGGGCCATCTCGAACTGCGACAGAGAAACGGAGCAAGCATCACGACGACTTGGAAAACGCGAAGCTCATCCCATCAATCATGCCCAACTATATCCTGCCTCTGGTTGTCGTTGTTATTCGTGACAACGTCCCGGGAGACTTCGACTATACATTGATCACTGCGTACCTCCCGAAGGGGATACACGCAATTAGACTACAATTAGGATAGATTGTGACGCTAAATATCTGTTATTTCAACTTGGGAGACCGCAAGAATTATGGAATGCTCTCCCCACATAAGTATCTGACAAAGACAACCGGAAGAAGTTGAAGATAATCCCCCAACCATGGACCATGGACATCACGAGATCAATAATCCTTAATGTGATGAAGATCCCACACTTCGGCAGACATCAAGAGGTTAACGCATGCGTTAAAATCCTCTTGTCATGCTACCATCGTGGTTACCTGTGGTTGGATCGGCGCATCTTCGTACATCCGACGTTGATCCATCGGATCACCGGATTGAGCATGCGAGGACCCGATCCTCAGGATTTTTACCCAGGGAAGACTTCAGATCGTGCCCTAGCGCAGCGCATAAAAGAAAATTACAACGATGTAGAGAAGGGGAAGCGGGGCTATAATGTAGCCTCCATCCAAAATGGCGCAGTGCGCCTAGCTTGCCAGTTGATCGCTAGTAAGCTCGTTAGGAAGAACAGACCAATGGAGGTCACGGGATTCGTCGTCGACCTCGCAGGCAAATGCGTTGAAGGGATGCAAATGAACTGGGCAAGCTACCTCGTCAACCAATTGGAGCAATATTGTTGTGAAGCACAGGACCAGGGCGAAGCTATTCAGTAGCTTCAAGCAAGAGTGGCAGAACTAGAATTGCAAGCAGTGCCAAGAACTCCACAGGAAGTCCGCGATCAGAGGGAAGAAACTGCCAAGAGCGTTGTCGGAAGAATCAAGGCATTGGCCTTAGAATGTAAGCTACTCAGAAATCGCAATGCGCAGACCTATGAGCACCTCACAGAGGACCCATAACTAAGAGCATTAGAAGCACAGCTTTAAGAGGCAAAGAAACAAGCATCGATAGTGAAAACGCAACTGAAACTGCTTTCAGCAGTTAAGAAGATGAAAAGGTCGCAGGAACAACGTGCAGTTCAGTAGCAGGTCCATGCCATCCAGAGTAAAGTCATGGAAGTGACCCAGAGACTCCAGTCGGTACAAGATGAAGCCTGCACACTTTTTGAAGAGATAGAGGGACAAGGAGCATAGCTAGAACAAGTAGTCACCTCGGTGGAACAGCACTTGGAAGGACCTGTCACAGAGAAAGTCATCCAGGAGTTCGTCGAGCAGGAGACTCTAGCGAAGCAGCAAGTTGAGGTAGCTCGAGCCAAGCTCGAGGCCTTCGAAGCAGATTTTCCCAAGTCAAAGTGACTCAGGACGAGTCATAGGTGAGTGTTGGGGGCCTGTTGGCCCTCGACCAAGTTTTGGAGAACCTTGGTCATGTTTGACCATTTTTGGGACTTCGACAAGCTGGTCAAAGACGGAGTGCCCAGGCGAAGCAGAGATCACGGGATCTCGCCCCCTTTTTACAGGCTTTTTGGGATTAGGGTTTATGTAACGGGTATGGGATGTTGGCCCATGGGTCTTACCCATGTTTTAGGCCCCTTTTGTAATGTATAAATAAGTAGCTAGGCGATGTAAGAAGGAGTCAGTTGTAAGCCAATGAGCTAAGTGCAAATAGTTGTAAAGGCTTTGTGCATAGTGTGTGTTGAGAACTTGTAGAGCTAAGTGCAAGTGATTGTAAGAAGGCTCTGTGTTGTGCCAAGCTCGGGGAAGGAGGATCTGGCGAGGTGCGCGCAGATCTCCTGTCCTATGCGGAGTTGGTTTCGTGGCTCTGTGCATGTAAGAAGATTGAAAGAAGATAATAAAGAAGAAGAAGATTTGGTGGACGTAGTCCCACGTTGGGGGTGAACCACGTATATCATGTTTTGTGATTGATTTGTGCTATTGATGTGATTTATGCTTAGTGTTGAATCTTTATGTATGTTAGATATATCTGATGTAAAAGCTTAGTGCTTAGTGATATGAATGAATGCTAGATCTAATCTATTTCTATGTGCTAAGTGCTTGGATGTGTTAGATCTTGTTGAATACTGTGATGCTTTGTAATTAGGGTTTTTACATGTGATGTGAATAAAGGGTTAAAGACTAATGAATATTAATTGATAAGTGTTAAGTAGTGTGACCACAGATCTGTGTCCTAGCTAGGTTATAGACACTTGAGTCCTACAACCCCCCCTGCCTCTACCTTGGGTGAGACTTCATCTGCTTCACAGGTGTTATCAAAAGGGCCGATAGTTAGGGTTGTGTTGATGCGTTGTTGAAGCGTTGAACCTTGGGTCTGCCCCTGTGCCAACACCCTCCATCACATCCTCCCATCATACTCTATTAACTAATATTTATCTCTTCAATTACTTCTTTATATACCATAAAAAAAAACTTTTAAAAACTACACCACCTCATTTGATTTGTTCATTTTCTCCACCCACATCAAAATTTGCTACTTAAAAATATATCACCACAATTTAAGAGGTTATCAAACATCTAATTAATACATGGTCTAATTGTTTCCTCATATGGTTCTATATAAAAAAAATATGAGAAAAAAATTATACATGTCTCCTTGAACAAGACATTTCAATAAATAAAGGAAATTGGTTAAGAATGAACTTGTGTTTTATATCATCATAGTTACTTTAGTTAAAAATATATCACCACAATTTAATTTARGAMGTATCAAATATCTAATTAATATATTRTTTAAGTGTTTTTCTAATATGTTTYTATATTAAAAAATATGAGAAAAAAAAAAYTATGCATATCTTCTTGAACAAGCCATTCAACAAATAAAGAAAATTGGGGAAATTGGATAAGAGTGAACTTGTGTTTTATATCATCATATTAAGAGTTTTTAGATTATTGTAAGATCAAAATTAATACATTGTTTAAGTGTTTTTTTAATAGGTTTCGATATAAAAAAATATGAGAAAAAATTTATGCATGCGAGCCATTCAACAGAAAATTGGGTAAGAGTGAACTTGTTTTTATATCATCATAATTATTTATGTTAAATGGTTTTTTAGATTATTGTAAAGCCAAAATTAATAATAATGTAATTGACATTTATCATTTTAATTTAAAATCTT